>SRHC01003272.1:406613-482820 GCA_004794325.1 Pomacea maculata | reverse complement strand
CCACAACCGGAATGGCAGAAACTCTCCCGTGGAATCCGACACCTTCCATCCGAAGCTCGGTTTGGGTAAAACGGCGCAGCCTACACTGCCCACATTGGCCCGGCCTCCCGCCGTCCTTTCTGACACCAACGCTCTACTCTCCTCCGAGCCCAGGTCAGCACTGCCACGAGGGACGCTGCTCTCTGGGGGTCACTTCCTGTCGCCCAGGGGCTGTGACCAATCGTCAGCGCCCACGACAACCAGCCCATGCCAAGGCGCGTGAACGCTTTTCACGCCAAAACCTTGGACAGGGAAGGGAGGGGCCCGACCAGTGCACCCCCAAAGCTCCCACCGGCAGCACACAGCACTCAAGCCGACGTCACGTGTCGTAGCAAGAGCGTGACGTAGGACACGGCTACGGTCAGAGGGAGAAGGCCTTGACCTTTCCCCTGCACACCGTACAAAAAACAGCCGTCAACCGTCGTCTGCTGTGAGCTGCCTTACTGAACAGGAGCGTCCCCAGGCGCTGACAGAAAGGCCGAAATCGTGACACGCGACAATTATAATAGTCAGACTGACAGACAGCTGTGACTTGTCTATCATAATAGTCAGACTGACAGACTGATAGACAGCTGTGACTTGTCTATTATAATAGTCAGACTGACAGACAGCTGTGACTTGTTTAGTAAATAAATAATCATATTTGGTTGCACTCTGTGTACTGTACAAAGTGTGAATTTTGTGTGGTTGTGAAGTGTAAGTGGTTCATGCCAGAGATTGGTATTATTCTGCTTATATATATTTTTTCTATAAGTGTATGTTTGCATGCATACGTGTCTTTACGTGTGTTCGTAGGTGAGAGAGAGAGATATTGCTGTGACTATCACAATGCTTATTTATCACTTGCTTGGTCACTCGTCTCGAATAAACTTTTTATCTTATCCACAGTGTAACCTTCTGTTTGGAGAGCCGCCCTCAGACCACCGGAGGTAAGTGCTCTTCACCAGCGCAGCAGGTCCTAGAATGTGATGGTTGACACAAGATGTCGCGGCCTTCTCAATGAACAGATGACAAGTTTGCTGTTTGCCGAAATGACACGTGACACAGTCTGGTCGTCAGATTTTATTACTCATAAGAAAAATTATTGGAACACGAAATAGCAATTACGCATGCTTAGCTCTTGCATTCACGCCACTGCAACCGCCGATGATGCAGAACCCCACAAATTCTTTATTTTTGTTTATTCCAGTGGTGTAACATTGGTTGAAACAGCACCTAGCAACCCGCTGACATTTCCGCATATTTTGATGACGTCACTATTACTCGCCGTTAGCACATTTCAAACTGTCTGTTCAATCACACGGGAAGTGAAGCAAGTGTTTATGAGCTCTACACGGTGTAGAGAATGAAACCCTCGACTACCAGCTCGTATCTGGCAACTGCTCACCTTGCCCAGGTTCCCAGGTTCTGAGCTGCCCCGGGGGTCGCAGGTGAGGCAGCAGTTATCCGCTAATGTAGTTGCTGTCGTGGTATCATTGATGATTCATTAGATGTATCTGATGTCCTGATGATACCGGGCAGTGTGTGTTAGGTGTATCAGACGTCACCACGGGACGCTGGGCCGGCGACCAACACGGACTGTGAGGCTCAAGCCGTGTTTTCCGGGTTTGGTTGGCGTGTGGTGGGATTCACAGATGGACTGTCGGTGTCACCCTGCTGGCTGAGCGCCATCAACGTTGATGTATCACGAATTTCGTGCTGTTTGGCAAAAAGCTGGACTGAGAAAGTGTGTGTGCGTGTAGAGGGAAGGGAGAGAATCCAGGTTTTGCCCAGCTTGCGGATGCAGATTATTTTGATTTCAGATGAACCACAGCAAAGCCTCAAATTACTATTTGTAAATTTTAAAAAAAAACTTAGTCAACAAAAGCTATTCCTATAAGCTATACATATTAATTTTAATGTATCTGTTTATCAAGGAGGGAACTACTCAACTCTCATGCCCCTTGACCCCCAACCAGGTCTTTGCAAATGCATATTAGCTCCATGTCCGGACAGATGATATTAAATTTAAGCGCGAGCGTGCCTCGAGCGGTCTCTCCCAGGATCCAAGTGGTTGCCAGGGCGCCATGTCATCATCCAGTCGCTCCATGTTGTGATTTTCTAGGTCACGTGGGCAGTCCGGGTCGTCTGCTGATGATAAGAAGATGAGGGGGACAGGAAGCTGCTGAAGGACGCAACAGGCAAATTTAGGTCAAAAGTTTGGACAAGGTCAGAAAAATATCAGGTCACCGTACAGGCTTCCTCCAAAGCAAGCGTTTATACACAAAGTAAAAGTGTGTTTATCGTGAGGAAACAAAAGAAGTGTTATTTGTATTAATTGCTATGTTCCGTGTGCAAAATGACCCGCAGAACTTAATTAAAATCGCTGTAATTTTTGTTCATTGTTCTACACGCCCTTGTCACAAAATGGATGAGAGTGGCGAAGGAATTTCGAAGGGGGCGCATGGTTGTGTAGTGATTAAAACATTCGCTTGTCATCCCTGCAGTGAGCGGCTCCAGGTTCAGATCTCGTCTCGGGACATTGTATGTGACACCTTTTCGCAGGTCTGGGTGTCGGGGGTTTTCTCCGGGTACTCCGGTTTCCTCCCTCTCCCTCCCCTCCCCCTTTCATAGTCCGAAATCACCTCAAAGTGGAAGCACTTTCCTACTAAATAAATCAGCTAACTAACGGGTCCTGAGGTGCATCAAATGGAATGAAAGGGAGATCACCACGCACTGTCTGGTCACCTAAGGGAGATCACACAACAAAGTTTATGCTCACGCAATGTTTTAAATTTTTAATGAATCCGGCACTTCACTTGTTTTGAGTAAAGTAGGCAAAGGGTCCAGTGCTCACATCATAAAAAATCTGTTAAACTCCCACCCGACTGAATTATTTTTCCCAACCCCTGGGTCAGATTCTTACAAGAGACTAAGTCACAATTTGAATGAAGAGCCTCCTTCCAGCCAACAGACACAGGCCTTGAAACATCAACCTCTTTACCTGCGAACACAATTTCCCCAAATTTCCTACGTGATGAAACAATTTTTCTCTCTTTCTCTAATGTGCATGTCGATGTTTAATGACCTACAAACAGGAGTTTTGTCTACTTTTTTTTTTTGAAAATTACTCTTTTAATGAACTTACGCGGTTTTATTGGGGTGGGGGGTGGGGGGGGGAATTAGGACTGCAACCTAGTGGGTCTTTCAAGTGTTATGTAAATGCAGCTTACCTCGCCGAAGAGAAATCAGGAACCGAGAAGAGATCAATCGCGCGATTGACAGACAGGTCGGCAGGAGGAGGCTGGTCGGGTGGCGGGTAGCAGTTGGCCTCATCTTGGCCTAGAGTCAGACAGACTAGTCTAGATGATGGCTATGTGAAGGACTGGTGTCAATTAGATGTCAACAATTAATGTATAGAATATATTATTACACCTCATTTTATTAACTGCAGCTTTTCTTTTCCTGCTGAAACACTATTTTCCCTATAGGTCTTACATGCAATCATATGAGTTCTCCTCTCCTGTAAAACCAAGATCTACATTGTGAGGTGCATAAATAATAATAATAACAACAATAATAATCATCATCTGTTTAGAGCAGCAACAAACACCCAACAGCTCTGCAAGCATGGGTGTGTCACCCTGACACAAGCCAGTTCCTCGTTAAATATTGAAGTTCAATCACCCACTTCTGGGTGAGATTCTCGCAGGAGAAGTCAAACTTTGAGATTCGCGGCCAATGGCACTGAGTTCCAGCCAAGTTCTTACTCTAGATAAGACGTACGTCTCTGGAAACAGGGAAACATGGAAACAGTCCTACAGTGCTGTTCACCCAAAAAGAAAAACTTTGTTCATTCCTCATTATGAACTTCACTTATTCTACAAGACTGTAACCCGTATGGATCACATGTATCACTCGCTGTTTGACATTATTTTAGGATACTTCACTCCGAATTGCTTCAGTGTAACTTATTCTGGGGACACTTCGTTGATTGCTTGTTGAGCACCATTGCAATTAAATCTCTCCCAGGGCAGCGTCTGAAATATTTACCGCTCTCCGCGTGCTGCTCGACATCTCGCAAAGAAACCTGTAGCAGTGATACATCAAACTCTCTTTCTGTTTTCTTTTTTTTTTTCTCCGTTCTATATTTTCTTTTCTTTCTTGCTTTGAAAAAGATAACAGCAGTGATGGAACACAGCTGACTGCCACGACGTCCATCCGTCGACCAGAAGGTTCGGACCTGAAGGAGGTCAAGGACTTGATCGAGGTCATGTCTGAGGGTCAGATGAGGTAGAGATAGGGAAGACAAATCCCAGTTATCTCTGAAGGGACTGGTGCCCACTTCAAAGTGTAACTTACACTAGTTTGTTTCTGACTCCGTGAGGACCTTTTTAAATGGACAAATATTCTTGTGTTTGCATACACGAAAAACCTGAGGATACCCCTTAGGGCTTAGGAATGTGTGTGTGTTGCTTTTTTGGTGCGTTTGTGTGTGTGTTACTAGTTTCGTGATTAAAAAAGTCAGAGTGCTTCAAGTTCCAGGTGCCGGGTGTTGTTAAGCTTCAAGTTAATCAAATGTTTATGCAACGCTGCTTCACTCATTCTTTCAGACACCCAAAGAGGGGGGTCATTATGTGTAGAAAGGATGTAAGATGCTTTCTATGTAAACCACTCATTGGTTCAGGTGAAAAATGCGGCGGCACTTGTTCACATACAGATGAAGGGTGACACAAGAAACCCCCATTACACGTTCTTTCAGCTTTACACACTTGCTTTCTGGAAGTCGCCAATCGGGTTAGAGGTGTGCATACGCTTCCACCCGCTCCTCGCGTCCTCTCTTCCCCTCCTTCCGTGTTGCCAGACTGTTGCGTGTCAGCGGAGGAGGAAAGTGGGGGAGGGATAGGTTTCACACACACACTGGCACACGCACAGCACGCCGTGGTGGTCAGGGCGCACCCATGCTAGCGGTGTGTGTGTGGCAGGCCATCGCGCTGTCGGCTCACCAGGTGACGCCCACCCCTTTCTCTCTCCGTGTCGTCACCGGGTGTACGCACGGTCACTGACGCTCCCGCCGTCACCGGTGTGGCACGAGACGACGCAGCTCAGGGTGAGTTGTACCCACGCACACATAGACACAGCCATGCACGAGTGCTTACACGTGGTGTCCGCCATTCCATCTCACTCATACCCTTCTCTACTCGCAGTTTACAATACAGCAGAACATGTGTTTATTATGCGATTTGTCTTTGTATAGAATGTACCCAGCGTCGCTTGATGTTGCAGCCTGAGCTCGCCTGATGACCGCACCACAAGACGGGTGTGTTGGTGTCTCCCAGGCTGTAACGGACTAAGTGCAAATAAGTGGAGGCCCTGGCTGTCGTTTGCATATCAAACTGCGTCGACAAACTGTGCGACAAGGTGGGCAGGACGCTTCGACGCAGGCTTGTTGCCTCCGTGTCTTCTCCCACAGGTATGTGTCCCATTTCAACATGCAAAACTCTATGCCTGTCGCTCATGTGACCAGATATTTGGGTCAGAACACTCTAGAGCTTTAGCTGCACACGTGACTTCTTATTTCTTCTGATGACAGGCTTGTGATGTTTGAACGACAATCATGATTGTTAAGACGTTGTTTACACAGAAACACCCAGACAGGAGAGAGAGAGAAAGAAGCAATGACAATAAAAATTAAGGAGGGTGTTACAATAAGACGTGACCTTTCACATCTAGTCCTATAGAGAAATAAATGTGTTAAAACTGCTCGATATTATGATAGTACAAGAAAACGTTACAAGAGAAGGAACTGTAAAATAGATATTCCAAGACATGTATGTGACTGTTTCCTAATATTTACAAAGAGATGAAAAGACATGCAAATAAATGGTCAGTTGTCTTCTGATGTTATTTATACTTGTGCTGCCAAACAGTCCCACCAAAGAGGCACGCCGGTCGTATCGCTATAAATACAGTTATTTGCTCCATTTGCGCAAGTGCAAACCCATCACAAACTTTCAAAAGAGCCGACAGAGCGAGAGAACTCCAGACTCTGAGTTACACAACCCTGAGAGTCTACCCGTCTAGTCTGATTACACCCGCAGTTACTCTAAAGGTGTGATGTGCAGGGTAGGGTAGGGTGGGGTAGTGGGGTGCAGGGGTCTTGAGGCTAAAAGGTGGAGTGTCAGTCACTGGAAGCAACGTGTGAAAGAGAGCGTGACCACATATCAGTCGAGCTATGTGCAAGTCTTCCCACCAGTCGTACGATGCTTGATCCTTGAGTCACGAAAGGCCTTCGATGCTAATTGTTGTGGCCTTCAACGAAACTTTGGGACTGTGCGATGGCCTATCCTTATCTGACAAATATATCAAGCCACATTTATTATGCAATAACGTTGAAAGTTTGCCACTAACTGTTGATGATAATGGTGATTTTTCAAATTTAGATAAATTCTATTTATAATACATGCACTACACAATGTTTTACACTTTTAGTTTGTTTTTTAAATATAAATAATGGTTTACGCTATTCGCATGCCGTCAGGGGAGATAATGTGTAGGTCGACAAGAGTTGCTCGCCTTGCGAGTGTGCGAGATCTAGATCATTTGTCAACGTCTCTTGGTGCTGATACTGAGCTTGTCTGGGTATGTACTCAAGCTTCATTCCTCCTCTAACAAACACGTCCGCCTTGATATTGTGTTGTTTAACCATCTTTCTCTCCATCTGTCCTCATCCTGTCAGCCGACTCGCTCTGCACCGATGTCAAGTTGCGAGAACAAAGTGAACGGCTGGCGGCCATAGCGAGATCCTAGCGACTGTAGCGACAAGTCCTCTAGCCACTAAAATGTCTTTGTCCAGGGATGTACTGACTGTACTTTGTGATTTTAAGTATTTGACTGCGGATACACTAGTATTTATTACTTCTGAGCTGGCCTCTCAGCCACAAATCTAAACCCAGGTGGTAATTACTAACGGAAACAGAGTTGTCTCGTCCTGTCTGCGCCGTGTGGTGGCGTCCTTCCTGTGCTTTGCTGGCTGAATAATTTTTTTAATTTTATTTATTTATGTTTACTGTTTACACAATAATCAACGAACGATTCCACACTGGTTTCACAACTTTTACTCAGTCAGATAAATAATTGTAGCGGTTAAGGTTCACGAATTCAGTTTTGTCAGTGTGAGCAGATCTGCGATACCCAGGGTACTGTCACGTGGGGTGAGGGACAAGGCGATAGGTTTCAGCAAAGTACAAGCTCTACCTGTACCCACCACCTTGCTGGTGTATTGGCCACACGTTCGCCCTATGGAAGCATTCTCTTGCAAATAAATATTTTCTATGCTTGACAAGAAGTCTTCTTTATCTGCCTTGAATATGACCTGTGGGTTCAGACACTGCTGTGACTCAATAGCTAGAGTGCACTTTACATGGCAACTGAGGTCACAATGTTCAGGAAGATAGAAGCGAAAGAAAGAATAAGGAAGGGTTTTTTGAGGGAAAGATTTTGGAGGAAGGAGCACGAGGGACGGTTTAAAAAAAAAAAAGACGAACAGACTAGTCTTATTTCTGACGAGCGGTATTCGATACAGGTGTGGCACAGGTGTTATGATTAAGTAGTGATGGTTGTGTAGGAATTTAGATAAATCTCATGTGACACATTGATCATAGAGCAGTATATGTAATCTATATCCATATATTAGAATATATATTACATCTGTCTCTGTGAACGTGTATGTGTGCGTATGGCAGCATGTGCACCAAATTGCAATTCAAAAGCAGAACGAAGTATTGTTAGGCTTTGAATGACACCCGCAAAGCTGGTTTGGCATTTGGCACCGAAAGGAAACACCCTTCCCTTACCAACACTTCAAACAAAAACAAGTGCAACGTTCGCCAAGTGTACGGCAGGCGACATTCGGCAAACCTTTATGTGGCGCACTGTTCCGTTGTGTGTTTCCTGTCGCTTAAAATATTGTCACAGTCAAAGTGTCTTGTTAAAGAAATGTGGTAGGGTAGGGGGCTAAATTCGGTTTGCATGTGAAGTGGGCAATCATTTGAAGACAGTGTCGATCACTTCTGCTCATGCCATCGGAGCCAACCAAAGACATGGGAGGACAATGGCATTGACATCAAGGGAGCAGCTAGCAGCGAGTGTGGACATGAAGTCTGTCAGCAGAGAAAATACGATTGAATTAAAAATAAAAACTGAACAGTGTTATTGCTAAGGGCATTTTTCGGACCTCCAATTTCTTCTGTAGCCGCCTGCTCTGGGATACCCTGACCAGTATCAATGGGTCCGGCGGAACCTTACCTTCGTTAAAAAAAAAAAAAAAAAACAAACCCGGTTGCCTAATCTCCCTTTGCGGCCTTGAGATTATCTCACAGAAGATGTCTGTCTCAACAATCGCGAGTTCGGGGTCGTAAATGGACCGTGACTCGGAGGTCGCATACTTACGAAGAAAAGTCAAAGGTTATCTCAGCCCCGGGGTCTTTACAAAGAACTCGATCAGCACTGGATAGTATTTGGTCCCGAATTCGGACCAAGTGAATCCCTTTCATATTTTCTAATCTAAATGCAAGCCTACAAACAACTTACCCTCCTCCCCCACACAGAAACTGGTATTAAAACAGTCACTAAGATGAGTTTCCTGCAGTTGCGGACAGTTTTCCTCACGTTAAACGCGTTTTTAAAAATCACTGCCTGCCTCATCGTCAAGGTGATCGTCTGGTGTCCTCTCTCTCTTGTACTCCAAGTTTTTGGCTGCTGTAGCTGTAGTTAGAACAAACAAACAAAAAATCGGGGCAAGGGAGAGAATATGAAAAAATAGTGAACGCTGTCAGTACATAAACAGGATCAAAGTTTTGGAACGATGACAAGTTAGATTTTATCGACGACTGGAAGACAAGTGTCAAATTCTCCTATCGTTGAAGTTTTTAATGGACAATCAACTTAAAACAAAGCCTGACTGGCGAGAGAAGTTCGACTAAGACATTTGACCAGCAACATGTTTGATGTGATGCTGCCAAAAATAGTTTTCTGCTGGTGTCTCCATCAGTGTGATGCTCCAAGTCCTCTGTCTCATGGTGAGCCAGGAGAGGACTGTTTTTTTCAATTTTTCTGTTTCTGCCGAATGCATTTTATAATTATAGAATGGATTCTCTAGCAAGGGAGAAAAAATTCTGTTCTTGGCGTCTTTTCCTATCTTCCCCTAACCTCTCTCTCTCTGATCGCGCTGTGGTAAAAATTTTGTCAACAAGACTTTGATGATAATGGGTTGTGAGTGCTGCTCGCCTCCGGCTCATATCATAATTTTCCGGATTTGACACGTGTTTACAGTCCTAGACTAGTTCATTGTGATGAAACCAAAGTTACTGAGTCAGTGTCAAAAAAAAAAAAAAAAGAAGTCTGTGCGCAGGAGAGAAACGGCCATGCATCGTTAAGCTTCTCGCCCATCCTCCTTTGTCCCGTGAATTCTCGGTCTCTGTCTCGTGGACGTCTCTCTTCTCCTCCACCCCCAGCCCCACTCTCTGACTTCCCCAGCTCCTCCCTGTCGTGACACTCGATAACACCCATTGTGTACTCGAGCATTTCCCTCGTTCTTCATGGACGATAGGACGCTGCAGGTGATGGGAGCAATAGTGTTAGCAGAAAGATGGAAAGAAGGGAGAGGGATAAGTTCAGCACAGAGAGGTCAAGGTTTTCTCATGTCGTGTGTGGAGTGAGGTGTTCAAGGTAGCACTTTTCTCGGTGGAGCCCATCCTTTCTCCTTCTGGATGACATAGTGGAGTCCCGACTGTCAGTCAGTCAGTCGTCCATTGACCGGTACCTGTCCCTGGGGGGTTGCAGATGAATATACTCGGCACCTGACACGGCCCTCCATTCACGTCTGTTTTGAGTGATGGTCAGCAGGTCCTGTACATAACCAGTCCAGTCTTTGAGGTTCGTAATCCAGTTCTTTGGTCACCGCGAGGTACCTTGAAGGACAGTCTTTGACAAGGTGTCCTGCTGGGTCACATGAGTATCCTACGTGTGTAGCAACCGCGCTTCCTGTAAAGTCATTGGTTTTATATCTCCGCCATCTGCAAATCGTAGGTTGCAAAATTGTCCTTTCACCGATGGACATGCAAGTGTGGTGGTAGTGGAGGGCTTCACGCATGATGTTCTCCCAAGAAAATGTTAGACACAGGTAATAGGGGGCAGCCTTGACGGACGCCTACTGTCGTGTGAAAGTAAACAGCTATTTGGTCATCCAGCAGTACTGCGCTCACTGAAATATACAGAGCTTCGATGACTTGGACGAGACTCTCCTCAATGATGAATTTTCACTTCATTTGCCATAGCCCCTCTTGGTAGGCTCTATCGAAAACCTGTCTAAGAAGTTGTGATAGAGGTCCCGCTGCTGCTGCAGATGCTGACTGCTCTATCAGTCGCTCGTGCTGCTGCTGCTGCTGCTGCGATGTCCCACAATGAACACAGAGAAAGCTTGGCAGCTTTAAAGTGCACTGTTTGCCAAGCAGAAATTTGCTGGTTCGAATCACTGCTCGGGCCTGTTGGTGCACACCATCCACCTGATTTATCGGGAACCGGGGAAGACGAGGCATGGGCTGCCTTTGTAAAGCCGCTAAGTCATTTACTTTCTCTGCCCCTATATGCAGTGAATTATGATTTTATTGCCTTTTTTGTTTAAAATACAAGGAAAAACTCTTAGGTGTGTCTTTACCCAACTGCATGGGTTGCGAGATTTATAACACGCACTTTGTGCAGGGGACAACCTTGCAGATATAAAGATCAGAACAGGAGGGTTGGTGATAAGTGGATGAGCATTCAAGGCAGTAGAAAGAAATACAAGTTTTATCGCATGCTTTCACATATAGTAACAACAAAAGAAAGAGGCAGTTTGAGTCATCCCCTTATTTACCTAACCCCTGAATCACTCACTGTCAAGCATTACAAACAGTTTTAAGACCAACCTGAACGGTTGGCGGGTATTTTTTTTCCAGATATCGACTAGTTATCCGCTACGATTTGCACCTGCGATCAACAAGCGCTGACAACAGTGTACTACGTCACGTTGGTACATCATTCACAACATCGCCAGCAGTCAACACCCATCAGTGTACTAGGTCACATCGGTGCACCATTCACAACATTGCCAGCAGTCAGAGAGAATGATAGACAGTTGGGATTATTCGGATGCTGACAGTCTGCTTTTCTCGTGGTTCTGACAAACTGCTTAAGTACGAGAAATACAGACTTTCAAAGTCCGAATAACCCCAACTGTCGCTATGACTGGTGTTGTGAATGATGTACACTGTTAGATTTATTTATTAGCTAGCGGATAATCAATTAACGGATGGGTTTTAAAAGCTGAAATTTACAGGTCATATATATATATCGCCAATATCTACCGATGTCTACAAAAAGCGCAAACCATTCAGGTTGGTCTAGAAAGATCCTGCGGTGAGTTGCCTCCGGGTTAATACGCACAAACCGTCTGTGGCTGTGAACGTTTTGCAGGCATCGCTTTGGTGACAAGTCACCTCCCACACACATAAACCTGCACACACCGTGAAGAACAGGTGTTCAGTGTGACAACAAGGGTCGTGCTACACACAGTTGACAGCCGCCACAGCTTGTGTTGGCCTCGTGCTGTGTGTGTTGTGGCGCTAGTGGGGCGGCGCTGGTGGTGTGGTGTGAACATCCACGCCCGCCATAGCTCTGGGCCCTGCACTCGGTCCCGTGGCCCCAACTCCTTCTCCCTGCAACTGTGCATCATGTGCTGGCCAGCACGCCATTGTGCTGAGTATTAACACGACGTGAGTACAAAATACCTTTCATTCTTGTCGTTTGACTTCTCAACGCTGTCGTTACAAATATCGCTCACTTGTTGCTGTGCGCCAGTGAACATCAAACGTGTAGCTCGCTCTCTCCCTGTCACACACACACCTACATTATTTTAGTAAAAGTTTTCCAGCGTAGATTGTTATGTACAAATTATTTAGTTCAGAGTTCGGATGCAATGATGGCGACAGTTGTGAACTGAACACAGGTCTGAACGACGGTTGACACACCGTGTGTGTCACACATGTGACGCAGGAAGAAAGTCGTACGATGTACAGCCTGTCACACTTGACTGACCACGAGGTCACTTTTTTCTGTCTCACTCGCTCGCTGTGTACTAAAGTTGAGTAAGTGAAAAATGATCTGGTAAGGATCTCCGGCTGACTGGGGGAGGCACTCCACCGTTTTACTGCCTCCTCACTTTGTTTTCCAACCCAGTGCGTGGTTCATGTCATGAAATTTGAACTCAGGACTTAATAAACCCGCCCTGGGTCAACATAACTCTGAGGTTCTACAAAGTGTTAATATAATCCCATGATATGGCGTATACCAGGTTTCTCTCTCTCTTTTTCTCTCAGCCAGATATGACCTCAGTGTGCTGCAGAATGTAAGGTCACGAGGTCGGTGCAGCCCTCAGGTGAGGGTCGCGTGTGGAGGCATCTGTCTCGCGTCCCGTAGGTTGAATCAAAGATAGTAAATACTATTGATACTACAGTATTTAGCATCTTTGGTTGAATGAAGCAGTGTTGCCACGTGGTTCCTGGCTTTAGTCGTTCGACTATTTTGATGCATCTCATTATTACCAGGAGGTATTGGGCACGACACGCCTTGGGACTTGTTCGTGTTTTTCGCCGTCGGAAGTCCTCCTTGCCTTGATAACAGGACACACTGGCTGGTAAGACGATCTCACGTTGTCACGTGAATATGTGACGGTTGAGATCTTGAAGGCAATTTTTAAGTTTAAACTAGTTTTTCTGTGACTGTTCTTGAACTAGAATTTGCTTTGCACTTCGTGTCCTCGAAGAGATGGACACGGATAAAAACCCCACGACACACACTGTGACAAACAGAGAATGTGGATCTTCGCGTGGACAAGATTGTGTCCTGGTTTTTTTAATGATCTTAAAACCTATTTGATAACAGACCATTTTTATAGAATTTTGAGAGGAAGAAGGAACGTAATTGATAAGTAAACTGATGGGGAAAACATTGCAAAGAACAACAATAAATGGCACTGAAAGGTTGGCAATATTTTAAAAGTTCAAGATTTATTAACGCTTTCAAGCAAACCAAAGTTTTTTTTTTTAAATTTCAAAATATTTTACAAAATTTTCTGAACGAGTTCCTGACGTGACTTGCCAAGAATCTACAAAGGGTCATTGTTTGACCTGATGTTCATTACCGAGTCTGTGACCTACTTAATTATAGGTCAGACAAGTTTGACAACTAAGCACTGACACTTCAGACTTACTCACTCAATGGTTGCTTTTGTGCATTTGTTTGCCTTTCTGTACGGCATGGAGAAGATGATAAAATGTTTTGTCAACATGGAGTTCACGTGACCAGCACGAGCAAAGTTTGTCGTTGTTGTCTGTCAGGTGTTCACACGTTGTGTTCGCAGTCCTCTTTCTCACGCGCTCATTAACTCGTCTGATTATCGTCACATTAATGAGGTGGAGGAGGAGGTTGATTTGCTGCATCGGATTTGTTTAATGGAAACCCGCGAGGCCTGGCTGATATGATTCAACTTTGACCTTTGGGAGCACTTCTAGAGTTTGCTGCGCGTGAACAAGTATGGGAACTCTTTATTGTCTTAGCATTTCACTTCTCATTAGTCGCCGGGCGTGCTTTGTTTGCAGGCCGCCATTGGTCAAGCGTGCATGAGAGTGAGAGAGCGTGCAGTTGTCTCCATCTTGTTTTCAGTTTAATATGGAGTTGGAGGCATGTAAGTTGGGCTTTTGATTTTTGTTCAGAATCGGTGTTACGAAATCCTGACACCACCATCGGGTGTGTTGTAGCCTAGCTGTAGGTTGGTCGGAGCCGAAGTTTGCTGATTGGAGGTGTGTTGTGACTTGTGATTGGAAAGCTTCCCTCCTGCTCACCCCGCAGCATCTGATTCACTAGGGAAGAGAAAAGAGGCGGGTAGGTGATGTTTTCCTTAGTTATTTTATGGTCTGGACATGGTGAACCACTTACAATTCTCTGTCCCTACGGGATGGTCTAATTTCGAATTTATCTTGCATCATCCCTTTTGTTTATCTTCTCGGAACCCAGAGTTGCGACGGTTCGATTCTGACGCAGCGCGTCCAACGTCCCTAGCTCGGTCCACCTGACTCCATAGGCGGTTGGGAAAGGTAAGGAAGCGAGGGAGAGATGGACATCGCCCTCACATGAAGCTGGCCCTGAGTAAAGTGAGGTTTCTAACACCTCCCTCCTCAACGACATTACCAAAAAATGTAGAGGACGACCTTTACCTGTTTACCCCATTGCGAGAAACCTAAAAGCACTTTCCTATCCCCAGTCCAACTGAGCGGTTTTGTCTGGCGTTCATATTCCAAGCTGTTTCAACCTGTTTGGTCAGAAGTGAGCAGACAGACCATCGCATGAAAAGATTAACAGCTCTGCTTTCTGTAAACAGTGTCTTTGAAACATGAAGTGACGCCGGGTGTTCCCACCCCATTGATCCTACAGCAGGGAGTGGCGATAATGTAGTCACCATACCCGTGTTGCACGATCACCTCTCTTATTGAAAAGATAAATCGCAATAATGTATTACTGTTTGGGATACTACAACACCATAAAGATTGTTTGCCTCGGAGTTTTCATAGTTACTCGTCTGATATGTGACGACTGGCTTATCTCTCTTTGTGTGTGAGAGACAGACTGACAGACAAACAAACTGCGGGTGGGGCAGTGGAAACTAGGACTGTATGTATTATCTATTCAGACACCCAAAGGCCCAGACCACGTGACCAGAAGGCAGGCGCGATGGTTGTTTTTCTCTCTCGTGTCGCCAAGACGTTCAGGTGACTGGTGATGGCGCCTGCGGGAATGTACAGACCTCGTGACCACTAATGTCTGCGTCTTGGACTTTGCTCAGAGTTGACAGAGTAATGCTAAAAACTTTCGACTCCTTATCTTCTCACGTGACACGTGAGTTGTGTGTATATGTTGGAGGCGCCCAGCACCACAGACATACGCTGGTCACCACTGAAGTGACAGGTCCTGGGTTCAGATCTCGTCTCGGGACCTTTTCTGTGACACCTGTTCTCAAGGCCGGCCGTCGGGGGGTTATTCTCCAGGTATTCCGATTTTTTCCCCTTTCAGCATTTAGCATGTTTTAATTTAAGGTAGAAGAGAAGGGCTTTTGAGTGCAGCGTCTCAGCCATTGTGTTGCTTGTAATGTGGCTAACGATGCAGTTGATCAGCGCGATGCGGAACCATCGATTGTTCCCCAGGTAAACAAGTCCGACATGATACTGATCTCGACTGGTACACTGTCCTCATCAGAATTTTCAACCAGCAGCTGCGATGCACATCGGAACATCGGGTGCACCCACGTAGCCTTAATATCCCACTCAGGTTGTGGCGAGTCGGCGGCCTGTACACCTGCAACGGCGCTACTTCAAACGGAACGAACGCTCGGTGTCGTCGTTGGCTGCAATCAGCATCAGGGTGGAAATGTAACAAATTATGTTGGTTTATCCCTCCATGGCTGGACCCTGAAGGTATGAGTCCCCAAGGACAGATCTTCGGGTGCATCGCGTACCTTATCCACCTCACACCTTAATGCTTT
Source organism: Pomacea maculata (assembly GCA_004794325.1). Taxonomy (NCBI): domain Eukaryota; kingdom Metazoa; phylum Mollusca; class Gastropoda; order Architaenioglossa; family Ampullariidae; genus Pomacea; species Pomacea maculata. The sequence continues at coordinate 467,168 of SRHC01003272.1, read as the reverse complement.
GATCTCGCCGCCCGCGTCACGTGATTTTCTGCGAGATATGCATGTCACTGCTTAATAATAAAAATAATGATACTAATAATCTGTGTACTTATTAAGCGCTGGATTAGTGCTGAAACCGGTCTTTGTAAGTAATAATCAACAGAAAGAAATGAAAGGCAGTAATACTACAGCATGTATGAAGATGTTTGGGGAAACATTCCGTGAAAATCTACCCACCCACCGACCCACCCACCCGAAAGCACTCAAAGGCTCAGCGCATGTTAGAAGCACAGAATCCACCAGTCTGTCTGAGTGTTTATATGCCGACCTTGAAGGTATCTTTGTTTACCGCTGACGCTCCAGTGCACCACGTGATCTGAGAAATGAGTGGTTAGTCATTTGTTGTTCTTAGATATTACAAGTGTTCTTATCATCAGAGTTGTTCATTATCATTATCGTGTATTATGTACTGTACACGAGGTAATGCCATGCGATTGTGTACGCGCTATTTTTTCCCCACTGGAAGCGCAGTGGCTTTGTTGGCACCATCACAGACGTTGCCATGGCTACCACGTCACTAGGCGATAAAAATGGTTCGCCTCCCTTTATAATCTTTTAGGATCACCGCACCATGTGATAGGAGCTGACACCGTCCTTGACCGAAACCTCGTTTTGCGATGCTTGACTTACAGTCGCAGTCTGAGAGAGAGAGAAAAGGGGGGGGAAGGGTCGTTGTGGTTGCCTACAATGATCCCCCGCCCCCCCGCCCCCCCGACACACACACACACACGCACGCACCATTTTGTGCTTCCCATGCCAGCGCGCGTGCTGGATGGTCTTGATAATGTTTGTATGAAGAAGTGTAGACTCGAAAGTAATAGTATGCAAGAGAAGGAATAAACGACTGTTGACTTCGCCGGATGACAGAAGACGGGGAGGGGAGCGAGTGGCGCGCAGCTGGTTTGCCTAATTAGCTGTACACGTGTTCCTCACCTGCTGGTGTGTGTGTTGGAGCGTGGGTGCACGTGAGAGAGAGAGAGGGCATAAAGGGTGTGTGAATACCAGGCCGCAAAGTAGCGGTACCGAAATGTTTTATTTTTTTCCTCGCGTCTGCAAACCGTGTTTATTTTCCCGCCACGCATGACGAGACGTTGGTTGCCGATGACAGCAATAACAGCATTTTACAGACAGATGATTGAGATAATTTTGTGCCGACAATCTTTAAACATGTATTCGTTGGAGGGGGCGATGCAAAGTGTCCATCAGTTTCGTCATCAGCGAAGTGAAGGCGATCTGTGCAAGACAGGGGGGACTCAGTGTCCGGGTTGTCAACTTTGCTAACACCGCAAACATTTTTCTCTGTATTCAGCAGAACAATAGGAACATGGCCAATATTCTTTTTCTGTAATTATAGGTCTCCCCAACACCCCGACCAAAACTCACATACCCTTTAGTACTGAGAAACCGTCGTGGAGATTCCTTCGGATACGATCCGGCGACCTTCAAAGTCGAGCGAAGACATTTTTTGTGCGTTGTTTTCTGTCGTTTATACTATTATCTCTGTTTGAACAGAATCTGGCTACATCTCACACACAATTCACACCAACAGGTCGGTTGAGGTAGGGTGGGGTGGAGTGGGAGGAGAAGGAAAGATTATACTGAGCTCCAAACTCTCCACACCCACACACAAACGTCTGCGTCGCTGTGCACCCACGCTCGGGTGAATGGTTTGGTCGGGTGGGGAACGTAGCCATCATCGGCCCCTCAGCTGCATTTGTGTAATCAAGAACCAACAATATTGTCGTACTCTGTGTGTGTGTGAGAGAGAGATATGGATGTTTGCAGGTACTTGCTTGAGAATGTGTGTGGGAGGGAATAAGGCGAACACCCGAGCAGGTGACGTGGGCGAGGTAATTTATTGCTTGCTCGTGTGCTGATATGTGCATGCTTGTGTGTGTGTGTAAGTACACATTGCCAGTTCTGTCCCTACAGTTCCTGGGTCAGGTGAACCCGGTGGACCTCCTTCATTTGACATATAAGGCAGCCAGCACCCGGTTTCGCTCCTGGTGTTTTCTGCTAATAGCTCCTCCAGCTGTGATTTTACTGTCGACCTTCGATCCAGCGCTTCAGTTGAATGATTCACCCAGCGGTATTGATGCTCCGTGTCAGTGTAGACAGAGTGAACCACTTGTTTTCTTGTTTTCCTAACATGAAGAGCCGCCCGATGAAGCCCATGTTACGCACGTTTACCGCAAGCAATGGGTAGCACGTGTGAGGCGTGTACAAAAGTACCCGACATTCAACACTCAGAGATGTTAGGATGTCATGAGGATCTTACCGTCTCTCCATAAACTTGTATATTAGGAGTGAGGATTTGGACACTTAGCAAACATTTGACAGCAAATAAAGTGGACTGTTTCTATGGGCTGAGGGTTGGGTACAATAACTCAATACTCAGTGACATCACAGATCGTGTCTGTCCATCAGTTTAAACAAAATGTCACTTTTTCCCAAAGGACCAAAGATACTCAGGGATTCCAACAACGCCCTTTCTGTTACCATAAGCCATATAACTAGTATAATTTAATATTTTATAAGGCACGAGAAAAGGATAAACATGTTTGCAGCCCTGAACCACATTACGTGACCAGTGAACCACCCAGCATGATTTCGTGTTTCGAGGAGAGTTAGCATATACATGTAAGAGGTTGTTGGCTCGAGCAGAAGGGAGGGTCATTGTTCCCCCCACGTTTGTACTCGCTTGTAAAGCATGGCGTCCCATCTCGTACCGACTGCACCTTCTCTGGTGTCCGCTCCCCACCTGTGAAAGGTGCACCGTGTGCTGTGAGTGCAGGCGTGTGATTCATTGTCGGATGACCTGCCACCCGGGTGTCGGAGAACCGGTTCCGATGAGCTCACGCGCTGCAGCAGCTCTCATCTCAAGGCTGTCGTCAGGGAAGAGAAGATGTCACCTGCAGTGCAGGGTACTGGCGGTAGGTGACACAATATCCTCTGTGTTCAGTGCACAAACACAGGAGAGGGGGAGTCGAATGTTCAGTTCACCCACTTTCACCAGTCACGGGTGACGGACAGCACACAGCACCGTAGTCCATAGATTTACATCTGTGTATGTCTGCGGATGCAAATTTCTGGCATTAGCTGGGTCGACTGTTGGGAGATGCAACTGTTTACTTGTTGGCGAAACGATTTTCGGAGAGCCCCCCGGGGGCTGCTCGGATGCCATGGTTCTAGTCATCAGCAGTCGAGTGCTCTCTTGTTTTGCTCGGATTAATGAGACAAGCGTCCTTCCTGTTTTTGTGGTGCGACCATTGTGGCGGGGCGTTATCAGTCGGGTCCTTGCGTGGAGGTGAGAGGTCAATGCGAGGATTGTAGGCCAGGCTGTCGCCGTGTCACACTGTGACCTCGCATTTTGTGTGTGCACTCTCATTACTTACGCCGCCTCGCAGCCTCAACGGAAACGCAGGTTGATTCATCGGCCGGCCATCATTTGCATTTCCTTCTCAGCCATGCCGCCATCAACCGTCAGCAGCTCACGTCAGACCTTTTAAGGGGGCACGTCAAGTACTGGGAATGTGCAACAGTTCACATTTCATCACCCCCTTACACGTGCTTTGCTTCAGTTAATGGACTGACTTAGCGGAAGTGAACTTAAATAAATCCATGTCTGGCGATGCGTGTGTATGTGTGTATTATATATATCGCAGGTCCCTTTGGAACATGACTATACTTACATAGCAGCTGCACGCCTCAGACAGGGCGGAGTTCGAAGGTCAGTGCCCAGTGAGGGAGGAGGGAGCAGGACAACAAAGGTCAAAACTTTAATTGGGGCGAGAAGCAGGTCGATGGCTGATTCCATGCTCTTCGGTTCAGTCACAGAGAGAAGGACTGCTGTGTAGTGTTTGTGTTTGTTTAGTTGCCATCTGTTAACATGGCGGACTGCTGGGAGGACAGTTCGAGTGGTGGTGTCCTTGTTTGTTCGTCAGGTTCCCGTTGTTTTGAAGCGCACAACACGCGGAGTTCGCTCTCTCCTTCGTCTTGAGACCTCAGCTCACCTTCAGCAGGTAGGACCGTGTGTTAGTGTGTTAGTATTCCTCTGTGTGTGTGTGTGAAGGAGATGTGAAATAATGAAATATCTTGCATTGTGTCGTATGCTGGAGGCGGAGATCCGAGTGCTTGGCGCCGGTTCGCTACTCGTGTGACGCCGCCAGCTTTATCCTTTCGACCCATGGAGCAGCGGCAGGGAACTCTTTTTCTGCCAAAGGCCATTAGAATATTTATAACATCATTCGCGGGCCATACAAAATTATCAGCTTAAAAGTTACATTACAATACTTAATGTAATTATTAACTTGGTCAAGGTATAGTTTAGCCATAGTGTATTAACATTTTTGCAGCGTGCGTATACACCCCCGGGCTGGCACCGACTGTCCTCTGATTCACCACAGTGCAGGCCGAGGGCAGATGGCTAGAAGCATAGAATCTGTCCCGTCATGTACTTGTGTCTGTCTTGTCTGTCCCATAGCGGATATTCGCTGCTTGTCTGTCCCTCAAAGTGTACGTTATTCACTTAACATAAATTTATTTTGCTACGATTTCCGAGTCCCGCCTTCGGTTGCCTTGGCAGGGCTAGACCTAATCATTTCGTGGGCAGGATATTCCCCCTCCCCTGCCATGGAGAGTTGGGGAAGGTAGGGCAGGGAGGTAGGAGATGGGCACCGCCTTCACCTAAAGTTGGCCACCGGAAGGGTGAGGTCCCTGACACCTCACTACCAAAGACCTTACGAGGTTAGGGGACCGTTTGACTTTTATCTTGATTGACGACCGATCGCGAAAATTTATTTTTATATTAGTTTCATAATTAATATCAAATACTTAGCCAAACTTAGTGACTTCAACAAAGTGTCTGGACAAGAAGGTTCACAACATCCCTTCCTTCAGTTCATTTTGACCTGACGTCTTCTGACGACAGCTGTGTTAGTGCAGAGTCTGTGTGGGTGAGGTCCGGGGGGACTCCAGACAGCAACGCCTCCATTTGTCAACCCACCCACCCTCAACCACCACTACCACCACCACACCTGTTATGCCAAACAGAAAACAAGTCTTCACTCAGTCGCATGGATTGTCAGTCATCTGTGAAAAGCCCAGTGGGACAGGACAGTCTGTTTGGACTTGTCTTCTTGTCCTGCGTTCTGTGTAGGATCTCTGTGTCTATACAACGGCATGTTGCCAATGAGCCATGACGGTCTGCCTGTTGGCTGTTTGCTGGAATGTCTTCACGCACAGGTTCATTGACCTGGTCTGACTGGCATTGACACTGAAGTTACAATCCACTCACGTGTCTTGGTAGCCGGTGGTCTCTGTCCTGCGAGCGGCAACACGTGCGCCAGTCGTGAGCACGTCTCTGCAGGACAGGTGTGGGGAACCCTTTTTTTTATTCAAATTATTCAAATGCTTGAATAAAACTAGTGGATTGTGTCGACATGAATCCTCCCTCAAGTCCCTGTGGACGCCATGAGCCGCTGTTTTGTAGGAGTTGGCCCTGGTCGTGCTTGTGGAGCAACTTGCATGTCAGGCGGCTTTGAGTCATATGCAAATCATCGTCTGCCAACCCCTCTCTCACTATCCAGCTCACCCTGTCTATGTAATGTATCTCACTCTCTCTTGACTGATGTGCCCTTAGTTGCTGGCGCGGCGTAAAACTCAACCAGCCAGCGAGCCTCTTCATGTTCACATTTTCTGCCAAGTCCTTTTTGTAATTATTGTTTGCCGTCACACCGCACGGTGTCGTCTGATCCGTGCTGCACAACGAATTTCTTTCAGCCGCTTGTCGGTTGGTCCCACCCCTACCCCACCCACACCCCTCACACACTCCACACCCACCCAACCCTCACTGCGGATCAAAAAGCACTTTGTACTCTCCCTCCCTGGCCTGGAAAGAACGGATGAATGGCTGCAGTGTCACACGGCGATTGTCATTTATTATTATTATTAAGCAACATGTGGAGAAAGTCTTTTTGTCAAACTTTGTTGTTGTTGTTGCGTAAGTATGCCATAATGTCCTATAAATAGTGCAGGTCGTCTAGACGTCGTTTGACGACCACATCAACGCTGATACAACTAGTGGTGACGTCACGCGGGTCGTGGGGCGCACTCATCGGTGTCGTGACTGTAGCGCATGCTTTAACACAACTCGTAAACGGTACACGGTGCAGCTAAGTGCAAGTAAACAACAGTCTGCAGGCAGGCCAACTCCTCCCATGAATACCTTCTCCTGGGGCCGTAGTTATGAGGCGAGGGTAAGTCTCTGCCCTGGGGCAAAGTGGAGGATTCAAGAACATGTCTTCTTTCCCAATTCATAGCGATGTCCTGACGCAGATGTTGTTGAAAGGAAACGTAGAGGAAACATGAAGTAGTGTCTGCGGGAGACGACGCTTGTCCTTTAGTTCTCCTTTTTGTACCAGGGAGCGAGTTACTCTCCCTTCATACTTACGGTCCCTGAGGGGATCATCTCACCTGTCCCTTGCGAGGTCTGTGTGTGCGGTATGTCCGTATCACGGGGATGTTTTGTCTACAATCTGTTCTGGTTTTATTGTCATCATCTTGTGGGTCTACATCGTTCCTCTGTGTGCTGGATTGTGGTTTTCTGTCATGTTTCTTATGGAATGAACAGGGGAGATCAAAGTTTAGTTTTATTTTAACGGTCTCTGTATCCTGCCGTGTCCTTCGCGTTCTGGGATTTGTGCCTGTCACTTCTACAATTGTCGTGCATCCAAACAGTGGTAATACTTCGACATCAGCGAAGGTCACAGCAAAGAGCGTCCACAGTCACAGTCACAGGTGAGGTGGTTACCTGTGTGCACCGCCAGTGTCGTGCTGATGGTTTGGGGAATGTTTTGGGCGTGGGGAGTGTAATGTTTAGGCTTGTGATGAAGGTATGGCTTAACTTCGTTTGAATTTTGATTACCATACGAAGTTAAGATCGAGTTGCTCCGTTGGTGGTGTGGGTTCTAGACTTCGGTTGCAAATAATATACCACGCATCAGCAGTGTGGGGGTTAATGCTGATTTTTGTACCAAAACGCGCCATTCTGTCCTAATTTTTCATTTTACAACTCTTTTATGGACCATGTAATGTTAGAAATTCAATTTCCACCGATCCTGTTAAAAATGTGGATTTATTTCTCTTTGAATGACACTGCCGTGGACAACATACTGGCGTGTGACAGCACCTGAGATACACGTGGCGCTAGTAGTCCACAAGCTCATTCATGCGACACGTTGGCGACACATTGAGATCGATCACTGGCATTATGACGTCATTAAGTTGTATGTGCTTACCTGACGTTTCATTATTATATCATTTACAACAGCTTTCAGTATCCCCTTTCTGGCATACTTGCATGTGTTCACTTACTTTGTGATATATATTTCCTTCCCTTTCTCTCATTCTCCCAATACAGAAATCTTACTTTGTGTGTGTGTGTGCGCACGCGTGTTCATACGTGTGTATGTGTCAGCCTTGCTGTTTTGTCTCTGTTTTGTTGCAGGCTCCTTTTACCTTTTTATTGTACAGTTGATGTGACAACTAGATGTAAGTTCACAGAAATAGGATTTCTAAGTGAATCTGTCTTAATGTGGGCGTTAACCAGTTACACCCAACACCCTCCCCCTCCTCCCCCATTTACACACACACAGAGTAACAGATTTAGCGGCAAAAAAAAAAAAAAATTAATAAAATAGAAAAATTCCTGCAATCCAACGGCACTTGTGGCTGCCACAATACTTGCACCAGCTCACAGCTGCGGAAATCGGCTTTTGGCGGACTACATCCTCCCTGTACTGACATGAACATGGATGGCGGAGGATCCTGCACGTGTCGCCACGCCCGCCACGTCGTAGTGTGTGTGTGGGTGTGCACTTATGATGAGCAGTGTGTGTGCACTGATGTAGAACAGTGTGTGTGTGTGCGCGCTGATGTAGAACGGTGTGCATGACTTGCCATATTCACGATGGACGAGGAAGATTTCTTGGTGATCTGCGACGATGTTTACCGTTACACTTGGTCGTGTTGTCCCTCGGTTTTGTTAGTTTTTATATTTGTAGGGAGAGGGGAGTTTCATTATTATTACTTTTAATTGTCAGAGGTTTGCTGACAGTCGGCAGGTGTCTGGTCTTTTTGTGATAGGCTTCCTTCTCTCGCCATGCTGAAGGAGATGGGGGGAGGGGAGAATGGAGGGGGATGTCAAGTGCTACACGAATATGGAGTAGAAACCACTCAAGTCCATTAGCTCCGTTATGGACTGGAATTTTGTGGAGTTCTAATAGTCTGTTCTTCCACCTTACTTCTGCCGTCGCTCGCGATACTGCATAACCGGTTTCGAAATTGCGGAGGTCGAACTTTTGTCCGAGGTTGAATTTCCACCCACCCTACCCTTACCCCCTACTGGTATTTTGGTAAACAGCTCTTACATGTGTGTATAGTGCTAATAGGTCATGCCAAAAAAAGTAACATAAAAAGTTGGGAGAGCGGTACCTCGGGATCGACTCAATGGTTGTCAAAGTTGTCTCTGAAACCAGATAAACACACGACTACCTATGCTTACTGTCCTTCGATTAATACCTTTAAACAGAACGCTCGATCGAAGCCTATAGAACGCTTGGTGGGAATGTTCAGGCAAGGAAAACGCTTTTATGGTTGACAGAATTTTGTGTGTGAAAGATTTTTAATTTGCTTGCAGCATCATTAAGAAAGCAATAACCGTCCATATATCCACAGCACTCGCTGCACGTCCTCTCACGCCACATAAAAATGTCAGTTTTATGGATCCTGCACACTTTGGCTTTTAAGGAAATAATCGGCGGACAGACCTTCCAGATCTTGCATCCACCTTAGCGGATGTCTACGCTCTGATCAAGAGGCATTGCACGCAGAAGAGTGACCTTTACCTTCACATACATTATCTTTAGACATTGTAGGATAAGAACCCATCTTTACCCCCGTGGTATGAATGCCACTTCGGGACTGCGCACGGACTTCAGAGGATACTTTGCTATCCTGTTTCCAACGCCAGAAGACATAGTAAAAGCAACCGTGTCCTCCAGTAAGCACTGAATCGACATTTGATTGATGTCGTGATATTGATAACTGAAGTACTGTGTTCGAAACCTGCCTGTGTATGTTTTCTCTTTTTTCTTCTTTGCATTCTGTTAAGTTTTGTGTGTGAAGTGCTCATATGATTGCTTGCGAGGCGTGAGTGTACATCTACATGTGACTTCGCCGCGCTGCACTCCTCACCATTTTCAGAAACCAAAAGGACCGACCAACAGCTAACACATTTAATGTCAAAAAAAAAAACAAAACAAACAAACAAGGAAAATGAAAGGAACGTGAACGGTTCTAATGACGGATGAGGATGTGAGTTCTGCGGCAGTGACGCGGATTAAGATTATTACCAGTTATTACCGCTTATCTGCCACACGTCGGGCACTAAGTCCGTCATCCTAGAGGTCGTTGCAGCGGGGACTGCTGTCCTGATGGGACGTATGGTGATGACGGCAACAACACAATGTTAGGATAATCCGATAATTGAACAGTATTTTACTGCAGGTGATGCTCCAGAGGTTTTAGGCCTTCTGTTCCATCTTTAAATGTGTGTACACCTTCACTGTTTAAAGTCTTGTTTAGTGAAGCATCATCCGAAGTCTTCATTGTGTTAGTTTTCAAGACAAAGCAAGACATCATGTTTCCGAAGCTGCTTCCTTCACTGAGATGAAGAAGGGGGAGGATCAGTCCAGAACATCGTAGTTAGAAACCAGTGGTACATCCATACCCCTATACTTCTGTGTGCACAATGCCAGCATCCTCAACATCCCCAACATCCCCTTGGTAGCCATAGTTGTGGACTGAACACAAGACGGGGACCTCTAGATTATCAGCGTTCTTACTGGTCTGTGCCAGGTTTTTAATTACAGGTTTTAAAGCTTTCTTGCAGGTCATGTTGCCATCGCACAAAGACGGCAGACGGTTAAATGTTCAATATGTAAGCTACTCATTAACTGCCTTTTCAGTTCTTGCAAACTGTGGGCAAGTAACAGGAGGTAGAGAGTGTCTACGGAGAGAAGCGATCAGTGTGTCTGTGTGAATGTGAGTGTGACTACAGTGCTCGGTTATTTGTAGCCTTTCTAAGTAGCTTGACACTTTTTTTAAAAGTGACCTGAGAACTTGACATATCAAATAAAATTTACGAAGATCCACTACAGGTGACTGTTGTCGCAACTCGAGCTCGTGAGGGCGAATGGTTTGTAGTGCCACGCACGGTGTGTAGGTGGCCATGGCAGGGGTCGTTGTCACCTCCGTGTATCAGCTTTCCTTGTGGCTCCTCTTATTCCACTTCAGTCACACCAGCCCAACGGTTTCTTGGCTCTTCTAGTAAAACTTCTAAATGCATGAAGATCCGCAAGCACAATGTAGAAATTTTCTTTGAACGAATAGTAGAAAGGTGGTGTACAAGTCTCAGTATTTGGGGTTGTGGATGTGAGTTTAGAACAATGGAGCTTTCTTTCTTTCCTCTTGTGTTTGCGTTGCTATTACATTGTTAGAGTGCAAAATCATGAATGTAATTTGGCACAGTTACAATTAAGTATCTCTATCACAAATGTCTCATATTTATATTTGTCGGCAAATTGAAGTTCTTGCTAGTTAGATGTTTGTGACTCCCACTCACCCTCCTCCCTATCCTCTAGCCTCGCAAGCAGTTGGTGGATAAGAGATGCGATAATTGAGTTGATTAGTGACGTCATAGACAAGTCTTTCATAGGACAACATGGCGCTGCCTGAGGGTGATAAGATGACTGCGACTGAAACAGATTTCTGTGGATGGTATTTTCTACGGAATTTTCTTTTTTCTCTGTAGGTGTTCTTTCATGATGCGCCGCGCTCCTCCCCTTTTCAGCCTTAACGTCAGTTAAAACTGTTTACGGCCGGTAATTTACTTGTAAACTGAGGCCAAACTAACTGAGCATGCATCTAGTCATTCAATCATCAGTTAAAGTTCGCGTTCAGCTGTGGAGCTAGTTTGGATGAGCCTCAACTGTTGTATGTGTGTATAAGAGGAGGATAACCTACTCGATGAAATGTCGACAACGAGAAACGAGAAGCATTCACTAGCAGCCTAATGTCAGTCAGCGAGACATTGTTGTTGAGACAAGCACACGGGGCGACATCTTGCACGGTCCACGGCGGCTGTGTTTCAGTTTAATCTGTTTGCCAGGATGGTGTCGGAGAAAAGTGGAAAGATTTGCCTTGCATGCATTGGGTCTACTTCAGTGTGTGTGTGTGAGAGAGAGAGAGCACGAGGGAGAAATGTCGGAAAGATCTTGGTGCAGACAAAATAAGGGAGGTAATAAGCTGTCTACGTTCCTCCGCCAGTTACGTGATTTTGATACGTGACAGTTACGTGACGCCTGCAAGCTGCTGCCAATTGATCTGCGTGGGCGTGCTTGACCCTGAACGTTCGCAAAAGCCGAGGATGATGAATGCGTTTAAATTTGCTACATAAATTCGGTGTGGATTTTTTTTTTTTTTTTGCCCTTGTGAAGGACCCTACAGTTGTAACAAATGCCAAAAATCTGCGGGTTTTCTGCACAAAATGAAACTAGAAGAGGGTTGAAGTGGAACTAGCACGTAGCTTTGAGGATGGTCTCCTGCATCTTCACATACCTGTGTACAATCTGTGCCCCACATCTCTCCCTCTCTCATGCACACAATGTGCCGTCTATCTGTTTCTTACCTTTCAAGCGTGGATGTCGTATCAAGCTTTACCGCCTTCCAAGGAATTCTAGTCAGGTGCGCCTATCATTTTCACCACTCTTCACCTGTGTGACCCAGTCACTACCGTGATGCGAATTTTACGACTATTTACGATTTCACCGCTGCCCCGTACGATGTCGTGCGATGTCGATGTCGAATGTGTTACCGGTCCCCATCCCCAACTTCCCAGCCCCCGAGAGTGACAAAGATGAGTGAGCTACCTTCCCTGTTGAGCTTCCCTAAAGCTTCTGTTAGAATACGGTGACCTCTGACCTCCATGAAAATTCATGAACAATGTGACTTTGAGCTGTGTGGTATAAAGATTCTTTATTCTTTTATCCTCTGTGGGATATTTAAATATGAAAGTCCATTATCCACATAACATAGAACGTAAATGCTATTTAATACCGTTATCAAGGGAGGTTTATTTCTATTTGATATTTAATATATCCTTATGTGAACCTGTGTACCCGCGTGCAGGACCAACAGATTGTGTCTGTCCTTTGTTTCTGAATGCTATGCTGTTTGTTAATGTAGATCATAATTATGTAAACCTGAACTATGATTGTAAAAGAGTCTATTCGATGGAGTGGATATGAAAGTTTGTTTTGTTGTGCTTCAATATAGAGCTTCATCTAATTGCCCTCTGTGATAAATAAAGTCTTGTCTTGTGACATCATACAATTCTCTATGTAGTACCAAATATAAGGAGATCTGTATATCTGCACACACATATCCATTGAGTAATTTCACACCTAATTCACGGCCTTTCACTTGCTTTCTCCTTTATGCATTTTCTTTCAATCATGTTTCAACTGAATTGTTTTCTTTAGATCCTAGAGCCGGAAGAATTTTGAAGTGATAAAAATTATTCCATAAACGTCAATGTAAATAATAGGAAGAATTTTGTCTGTTGTCAGAGAGGATAACGTTAGCCAGTACACAGCAACCATGACCATCCCAACACTTGCAGCACTGGACACAGTGAAGCAGTGGTACAATCAGACAATGTCTCAAGCAGGTAACAGTCCCGTGTGGACATGTTTTTACACTTCATGTACACGTCGTGTGGATGTTTGTCAAAGTAAAAATTGCATGCAAAAAATTAATCACTTCTAGTGTCTCTCGCACTCACACACACTTTATACATTGCATGCACAGAAATTGTCATATCCATGTCATTGATTATTTCATACAGATTTATGAAAATATTTCCTGATTTTGTTTTTTAAATGTGTTCTATGAGTCAGGCGATATATTTCATCCACAGATCCCCGCGTGAGTGACTTCCCCTTGATGAGGGGTCCAGAAAGTCTTGCGGCTGTCATTGGTCTCTACCTGCTGGCAGTTTCCCAGGGCCCACGTCTGATGGCCAGCTACAAGCCATTCCAGCTCAACCGCCTGCTTGTTGTTTACAATCTTGCCATGGTTGCCTTGGCAACGTACATCTTTACAATGGTGAGACTTCATTGGTGCTTCTCTCATGAATCACACATGGATTCAGTCCACTCTCAGCATATTCTATAGCTGTGCCATTCAGAATAACAATTATTAATTGGGTAATTAACTGAATATGAATATAGCATCTTTGTGCTATATCGCTCCTTCTCTCCCCCTCCTTTGGTCTCTTGCATTTTAATGCAACCTCGGAAATTTGGGTGGACAGATCAAGTAATCTAATGTGTCGCTTCATGGCAAATGGCCAGATACAAAAACCACTTTGTTTTTCCTCTTTTTCTCTAAAGTTAAAAGGGAAGTAAATGCTGCATCCAAACACTGAGGGTTTTTTTGTTTGGAGTTGCTTCCCTTAAAACCTGCCTTGTGAGCAGAGATGAAGGGGGAAGAAGAAAAAGAAAAGATGGAACAGATTTGTGGTATGGTTAGTTATTACGTGAGATGGCCATCTTTTTGGTAAGTTATAATCTGAAGATGAAGGTCACGGACTAATGTCTTTTTTTTTTTTTTTTTCTTTTTGCATTCAATGGCTTTTTTTGGCATTTTTCTCCATGCAGATGTGCCTGTATGGGGTTAGGCATGCATTGAGGATATGACGTAGACACTTGTATGAATGTGCCCAGCTACTATTGGTGTTTTGTAAAATCATCTCATCTGAACATTGATACATCTGTCTGTTCTATCTCAAGCCATCAATCGTGGAACGATTTGCATGAAGTCGTGATAGTTCTGTCCAATAATATTTGTGCGTGCTTAGTCTTCCTTATTTGCAATGATGTGACTAAGATCAGTTTATTCTGGTTTTGTGTGTGTTTGCAGTGCACAATCATAATGGTTGGCGATGGTCACAGCTTTATCTGCAAAACTGTTAATGAGACACTGAATGGGAGTCATGGTGGTTTGGTAAGTTTTGGCTGTCCAGGGGGTAGTTTTCTGTTTTACAGCTAGGTTTCTTTAAATACTAGATTCTGCATAATATTCTTTTTTCATCACATCTGCAACAATCTTTATGAATTAAAAGCATGTTTATACACCCCACAATGTTAAAGAGTACTTGTAAAGACCTTGATTTGCAAGTTTGGCTTTAGGGTATCACTAAAGGTTCATTAATAAAATACTGCTTTTAAAATCTTAACATATTGGAGCTGATGCAGTAGACCTTACTGAGGGTCCAGAGGTAAAGTGTTTGTCATTAAGTTGAGGATAGTGAGTTGTGGGATTAGATCTTTCTTCTGGTACCACTAATTTCTTACTGAATATGAAATCTTACTGATTTAGCCTTAATTGCCAACAATATAAGAACCAGATGGGCAACAGCACAACACTTCCTGGATGGTTTATACAAAATGTCAGCTCAAATACTCAGAATGATTATGAGCACTTTAGCACACAAAACTATCCAGTTAGTTCCTGGAAATGGGTTGTGCAGTATGCTTCTGGGTTGCCATTGGGAGGTACATAAGAATGTACTAACTGAACCTTAAAACCTTTTATTTCTCTTACTGTAGGATCATTTAGTTTTAACAAATCTTGCCATGTTGTGTTCTATTAGAGCAAAACTGACTAATTTTGCCAGTGTAGCTTTTTTAAGTTAACCAGTGCGTAAAAGTAATAGACATCATGATAACTAATTTTTGTCTTGATTTTTTTTCAGACTTTTAGTGCAGGATGGTGGTTTATGTTCATGAAAATATTGGAATTTGCTGATACGGTATGCATTGTTTACCTACCTTCAACTTTTATCCTTCTTTGCTTTCTCTTACATTCAACGCATGTGTGTGTACAGATGAGTACATGCATGTAATAATATGTGCATGCTGTACATATACGCCTGTACAGAAAAGCATGTATGAAAGGTGTTTTGTGGCTGCCTTCACTTTTTCTGTTTGCCTGGTTGCCTCCATTTCTTTCTTTTTTTGGGGGGCGGTGGGGTGGTTTCCTCCTAATTTGTTTCATCTTTGCTCTTTTCATCTCTGCTTTACTGCTATGTTCTTGGTGCAGACTGAGCAAGCATGCATTCTTGAAGGAGACAAAAAGAAACTGTTTTCTTATTTTACATGCTTCATGCTATGAGATTTGTACTTACAATTTTTATCTTGTTTCATGCTTGAAAATTTGTAAACACCACTTTTTCTCATATGGCTGTCTTTTATGACAATAAATACACTAAGTATTTTACCTATTCCTATCACAAATAAACCTTGTATTGTAACCAAACTTCCCTAATCTAAACACTATATATCAGTATTTAAAAGATCTTGTTAGTATGTTCTTTGCTCTTATTCCTTAATCATTTTTTCAACTTTTTCTTGGGGAACTGCAGCTCCCATACACTGAGTAACAATCGTTTTACTTCAAGTGGAAGATTTATATATACACTTGCAGATTTTCTTCATTTTGAGGAAGAAGTTCGGTCATGTTTCCTTTTTACATGTCTACCACCATTCCACGATGGCAGTAATTTCATGGATAGGCTTCAAGTTTGTACCAGGAGGACAAAGTGAGTGAGAGTTTTTGATGGACAGCATGTACGACATACAGACATACAGTTTATTTTATTCTCAAAATTTGTCTTTAGTTAATCAATCTAAGCTTGCTGGGCATTTGATGTTTCTTCTCACACAAAAAATATTCAGTAAATTTGCTAGAAGGTTTGATGAATCCTTGGAGTAGGGAATGCAGTCAGATTGTATATCTGATGTGTTAAAAGAGATAAAAGGGATTATTTCTGTGCATAATTTGAGAGAGAAGACTATCAAGTATAGACAGTATGAGTTCTCTTGTAATAAATAATGGAAAGTAGTCTTAATGATTTAATTTTTCACTCACCTGTATGGATTTTCTGTACATCTAAAAGTGTCATCATATCTGCTAAAGGAATTGCTTTCTTAAGCCCATTGCGTGAGGAAGCAGAGAAAGAGGTTGCTTACAAGGCATGACACTCTGAACGTGATGGTCTTTTCTGTTTCAGCTATCGTCTATCCATTTGTAAATTCTTTCATCCATATTATCATGTACACTTACTACGCACTGGCTGCAATGGGACCACAAGTACAGAAGTACCTCTGGTGGAAGCGCTACCTCACTATAATGCAGATTGTAAGTAGTCTCACAGATCTGTCTTCTACCACTTGCCACTCATTTCTCCAGTTCAGCCAGTTTTAGTCTTTTCCTTGCTTACTTCATCATTGCTTTTCATTTTGTCTTGTACAGCATATTCTACCATGAAGAGACACCCTTTCAGTCAGTAGAATCTGTTATTTCATGACAGCTGTTCTGTTGCATATATTCCTATAATTTAGAAACTAGGAAAACCACATAGATATCTGTCCAAAGTTAAGGTAAGAGAGAGCAAGCAAGGAAGGAGTAACAACTCAACCAAAGTGTCCATTAACATCACAAACAGTATAGCTCATGTATGATTTATTAGTGTAAAAATCTGCGTCATATCAATAATGCATCAACTTGCCATAAAACACTCATCATACTAATCGCCCACCAGTTTCACTGAAATAGGAGTTTAGCTAGAAAATTTGTGTTTTATTGTTTGCCATTCTTGCTCTTGCCTTCCGCTGTGGTCAAAACAGGACTAAGAAGATTTTTGCTCTCATTTTCAGTCCCAGTTTGTGTTTCTTTTGGCACAAACACTCACCAACGCACTGTCTGAATGTGACTTCCCCAAAATCTTCTCCTACACAGTTTTCTTCTATGCCTCGACCATCCTTCTACTATTTATCAACTTTTATCGCAAGGCATACTTGAGCAAGGACAAAAGCCAGTGATATACAAATATGACATAGATAAAATGAAATGCTAGTATTTTATAAATCTCTTTATGATGTGTATGAGTACGCAGTCAAGTTGTTGCAGTCAAGTTGTTGCAGTCTGCAGTTGTGATTAACAGCAATGTTTTTCTTTATTGCAAGAAATGTTTGTCCTGGTGAAAAGTTACCATGATAAGCTGAAACAGTGTGATTTAATATCTTATTAAGATACGCCACAATGGCTGAATAATTCCAGGTCCGAAGGAGACCACTTTATAGAAACTTTTTAAAGTCATTTTTTCTGCTGTGGCACGTGGAAGGATTTTTCAAGAAGCTTGATGTGTATGGGTTTTTATGAACTGCTTTTATTTTTTAAATCAGAAAGTTCTCAGATTTTTTGTTGCCATTCTATGGTATTAGCATGAATAATAATTTGTGGTTCTTTTAGATATGCAGGCTATATCTTACATTTCAAAGAAAGCAGTCCAAGGTGAAATAGGATTTTTGCCCATTGCTATTTTTTTCAAATTTTTTTCTTACAAGAACAATTTTTTCTAAAGATTTGGTAGCAATTGAATTTATAGCTTCTTGCACTTGTGAAATTGTCCATATATTTACAAACTAGTACATTAGTTTACTATTTGTTAAGTTTTTGTATTTTGCTGTCCTCTGCATTATCCATATCATTCCTTATAATTATGAAGAATCAACTTATGAAAGAAAAATCCTTGCAGCTGGACAAACCGTTGAACTTATGTACAATTTAAATACCATAAAGAAAGCTGTATGAGTTTCAGATATTTTTGGTTTGAATGTAGGGTGACAAAGTGTGATGTACTGTAGGTGTGCCTTTATAAATTATGTTTTTTTGAGTGGATGACTGAAGCTACTGCACCTTGTATCATTATATTTTGTCTCCATCCATAATAATAGCATATGTTTAGAATGCAATATTACCATGACAGCTAGATAACAAGTATAACCGTCCTATATTGAACCAATCGAAAACGTGGTTATCTCAGCTACTCAGTTTGACTCCTGCAGCAGATTTAATGATCATATGTGTGTGTTGCACGTATTCTCATATGGCTCTGACTCTCCATTGGGTGAAGCATTCACACCTGTTTGCCAGTATGGACCTGCTAGCTTATTCCACATTTTTGCATTTGTATTATTGTAAGATTGCAGTCTTAATTTTGGTCCTTCACTTCAATCCACCTGAAATGTATTTTCAACACTCGAACAACCTCAAATAGCAGTGGCAATAAGACTGAGGAACTTCTTTCCCTCCCCTAACGCTTAAAAAAATGTCACTGTGCTGTGTAACAGCATAAAACTTATCAGTCACTGAAAATCATTGTCTTCTACTTTTGCATAATTGATTTTTGCATTATGGGTCTGATTTGCTTGCTTGTAGTGCTATGCTGATGTTAATAGCCTGCCTTGTTAGCCACAATTTCTTTTGTTTAAGAAAGTGTCTCCTTCCACACATCCCTGGAGGGCTGTCTTAGTGACAGAACCGAACCAAACCATTTAACATCAAACAATGGACAGGCCTCCAGATGGGGGTCCAGCTTAAGAGGTGTGTCCCGCTAGCTCGTGCCTTTGTCGCTGCTTAGTCTCATGTCCCCACAATTGATTTCAGTTAAGAGATAGAGATATATTATTTTTGCATTCAAAAGCTGTTATTTCGATCAAACTTCTACTTAATCCTTTCTAAGAAAGGTAATCTACTGGTTCTTGCTTCTCATTTTTCAAAATCTCAGTCAAGGTAAGTCATCAGTGTAAAAAGACAAGACATTAACAATCAATCTGCACAATCTGAATCCTGAATGAATCGACCAAGTTAAGCTCCTCATAAAGTCTTATGATTTGGGATGCTTGTTAACTTCTTAATATCATTCTGTTTTCACTTTTCTTTTACTGCATTCTTTTTGTTGCCATAAACCATCCCTTGACTTGCATGGTGATGTACTCCAGGAGTTTCATGCTGTTATATCACAAGGTGCTGCTTGAATTTCCAAATTGTTTTGCCACATTTTCTTTAATTGTAACATTCATCCTTTAACTTGGTTACTTAAATAAATGAGCTTTTATCATGCTTTCCACTAAGAACGCCGTTTCAGAAAGTTCGTAAATTTCGTATTTTAGAATTTGTTAGTTTTTCATGCTGTGCACTTAACACGGATTCTGAAGCATAAAATTGCAAGGTATGTTATGTCTGATTATTGCTGAAGAATAATGCATGTATGGATGTGTGTGTGTTGGTAAGGAAAAGGATTGTCTGGATCGTATGTATTCTTCTAATGTGTGTTGCACAAGCCTATGCTTCTTGGGTGCTCAGATTTGGGGGTTTGATTTTGTTTGTTTTTTTGTTTTTTTTGGTGAGGGATTAAGACTGGGGGTTTTATTTTATTTTTCAAGCTGTTATTTCTGGGAGTCATCTTCATCAAAATTATTAAAACACAAGTAGAAATCGAGATACACCCAAAAGCATAGGGCAGATTATACTATGGAGTCTTGTCATCTGCTTCATCTTTCTCCTTACAATCACTCGTTACTCTGGCGGTTACTCACGCCACACAATATTATCCAGATCTAGAAGTCCTTTAATAACCATGTTTTGTCTGGAGCAGCCAGGCATTTGTAGCTGAGTGTTAAAACCTGTTGGAGAGGCAGAGACGGTAACAATGCTTGGAAACTTGTTTACCAAGTTTTATAATGCATTAAAGTTCAAAAAATTCTTAGACTGTTTGTTGTTATGGCTGGAGCTTGGGTATTTTGTTTGATGACATTTTTCTTTACATCTGATAGCCTTTACCTAATTGAATGCACTAATAATGATGGCTAGTCACAGACCAATTTGCCAATTTTTTTTCCTATCCTGTATTTTCCTCAGATTTTAAAACCAACATACACGACTGAACTGGTACAACCGTGACCAAGGCAAATATGTGGTTTGGTTAGTTGGCAGTTGTGAACTGTTCAAAAAAATGTAATGTGATTTTCGTTTAAGTTGTGACAATATTTAATAAGACATTGAGTATGTTAGCATCGAGTTGCAAACAGTCAAGGAATCTGACCTGCTTGTATTGCAGGTGAATAATGTAATTGTTTAACACTTTTTCTCTGTGCGTGGAAGAGACAGGTGACGGGGGATCAGTACTTCATCTATAGTAATAATCTCTGATCGGCTACACTGACCGCGGATGAAGAATCTTGACGAATGATCGAAGCGGTAAATTAAAAGTCGACAATTATAAATACATTACAGCTGGAAGAGTTTGCAGCAGAAATCAACCCATGCATAAGCATGGATACTCAGCTCGTGGCTATTGTGTTAGGACCGGTAATCCAAGAACATTTTCAACCGTAGTATAGAATTATTTCCCTTTACACATTTGCTTTTTGTTGACTTGTCTCGGACCTGCAAATTCTTCCCAAGTCATGGTCTCTCGAGCGTACTTGAAGCAATAGCTTTCATTTGACACAAAACTGAACATGATCCTCGACGCAGAACTATTTATTTTAGCCCTTCTAAGGTTAAACGATAAAGTCATCCTCATGAGGTGTTAGGAATATTTGGACATAGGAGTCACTACGAACTTGTATTGCTGGACTGCTGGCAGACGATTTTTATTCCCAGTTAATTGCTAAAACGAGGCATGAGACTACAAAACTTCCGGTTTAGTCACATTCTTTGTTACGGCTCGCCGAGACAAATGTCGGAGAACTTCGCAAGAGGCTGAGCTTTGGTCTTGGCAGACAAACAGCAATCCACCTAAACATCCGTGATACCAGAATCTTTTTTTTTTTTTTTTTTTTAAACACGTGACTTCTACAAAAGGTTAAGGAAGCACAATCAACTGACGTGCACTGGTAAACAAACAACAATAAAAGGGGGATGGGGGACATTTCTACCAATAAAAAAATCGACCACCCGCCTGAGCCAAATCGACCCCATTATGAGAGGAGCAATATGGTTTTTGTCGAAATGACAGGTGACCCGGTGAATAAGCAGTCTCTTTCGAATTATACTTATTGTATTTTACGCTATATCTGTAGAAAGTCGTTATAGATAAGGCAAACAGTCGCTCAAAAGCAGTTAATTTTTAAAAAGTTCTTAATAGTTTTCAACACGCGACTTGTACAAAGAGGTAATAAAACTCAATTTGTAGTAAAATGCGTTGTGGAAGTAGATCGTAACAGAGAGGATGTTTACACAGGGAAATACATCCGTAAAAAGTTTTGGTTCGCATGTAAGAGAAGGTCTTCATGGGGAAGTTTTTTTGCTGTCTTATTACTATCAACAGATTTTGGGGTACTGCATAATAATTCTTTTTATCCTTTTGTTTTTCTGTTTCTTTATAAAATCTTCTATACTTGTTTTCAACAACTAGATAAATTAAGCTACCTTTCCATTGACTAAAATGTTCACGAAGTGAGAGATGTCTAGATGTAACCAGTCGTCACGGACGCCGCCTCTCACAAGAGCAACACCGATGTCCACGTTCTTTCCACACAATAAAACGATTGCCAGAGCCTGTCCACATGTTATATTTGTTATCAAGTTGCTCAGGACTTTACGACACGGAACACAGATAATTATATTTATACAAAAATGTCTCAACGCTCAGTTCTTTAGAGAAGCTGGTCAAAACCATCTATGATACGAAAACGTAATGCAACAGCCTTTACTCTTAATTATATTTATATATCAATCCCTCAGTTCATAACTAACAGTTTGCAATGTTCTAGTCCTCAATCTATCAGTTCCTAACCATGCAGTCTCACTATCACACTGTCACTAAGCTTCTCAGCACCGGTTCCAAATATCAGTTGCCTGTACCTATGTACTCACAGTTCGGCGCCCGACGAGCCAAGTGTCGTCGCCCTTCACATCTCCAGTCAGAACACCAATCACACTTGTCATCCACTAGAAGCGGTTGTTCATCCCCCGAGGGGGTAGGAAACTCTTTGGTCTCCCCGTGTTAACTCCGCGACGGATGATACTCAAAGGTCGTACACAATGTCGGGGAGGGGGAGGGTTCCGGGGTCACAGCAGCGGTACTCCATGTGACGTCACGAGGCCGACGGTTGCCCGAGCCCACGTGCTGCTGGGTGTTGGACCGAAGGCGATCGAGGAATGGTCTGGGGAGGTGATTCTTCCTCCTACAGAAGGGCTGCAACTCAATTAGCCGGTACAGGAAAAACCGTAACTCGAATTTACACTTTACTACTATTCTAGACCACATTCTCTCATACGTGCGTGTTTACAACTATGAAATCTACGTGAGTTGTATTACATTTCCATAAACAACCCGAAATGTCATACCTCGTCTAGGCGAGGTCAATCCACCAAGGGTCAGTATCGCACCGCATCCAGCATGGATGGACACTACCCTGCTCTACTAAGTAATGTCAACTCGGGACATTTACATGTGCCTCAGGCTCGTCTTCTTCCTTCACTATTTCGGGCCTCAACCTCGTTCCCGCAGAAAGTTCTACGGCTGAACAGTGTTCACAAAATACTCCGTGTCACGGTTAACCCTTTCCCCGCTGACATTCTCATTCCTTCTCTCATACATGCTTTCTTTCTTGCAGTTCTCATGCAGCGAAGGGGTTAAACTAACCTAGAAACACGGAGGCACGGACCGGTCCGTGACACCAATATTTTGACAACAAAGAAGAGTCTGGAAGACACTGAATCTTTATTCTTTAAAAGCCTGTGTGAAGTGAGCGCAGTGCCTGTCTGTAAATGTCTTCCAGTATATTACACTTATATTGTGACAAAATTAAGCCTTTTATTAGGTTGTGTGGATTTATTAGCCAACATTTTATTTAGATTCTTGCGCAGAATATGGACTACGTATGTGAAAACAGCTTTTAAATACTCAAAAATATCATAGTCTCACTGCCATCTCCTTTCAGTCCTAATCGTGTTTATTTAATCAAGATAATGGTTAGTCAATCTCGCTCACATCAAACCTTTCAAGCTTCATCCGCTTTTCCACAGTACACCTTAGAATAAAACTTCCACCGTCTCCCCCAACTCACCCTCCAAAACAAAGAAGACAAAGATGAGTTTGAAATCATGTGGTTTATTGCGGCAGTCAACAAATTAAATCACAGAGTTATGCTTATTATTTCACCAAAAATTCGTAATTGGCAACAACCATGAGTATATTATCATTGACAGATTTTAAAGCTGCATCTGTCCTACAACCGTTGTCTGAAAACGTACTATATATACATAAAATGCAGAAGGTGAGACAATTGTGCTTTAGTTTATCATCTAGTCAAAACAAATTGAAGATTTGAGAACTTATCAACCGGAAGCGCACAGTGATTCTTGCTATAGTAAGACTCCAGTCACTCAGAGAAGCGTAAGATAAATTGTGAGTGGCTAGCTGGCTCAAGAGACGATGACCACAGCCCCGTGTTTGCTTGCTGTGCTCTCATGCGTGAAGATGTTAGGTAATAATTAATGAGCAGTCTCACATAAGGCTGTCTGTGAGTGAGCGAGAGAAAGAACAAACAAGTGCTGCTAAAGTTTGTCATTCTATCAGCCTTAGTTCACTGCTAAACACTGTAAATAGGTCTCCACCACTTTCTTGTTGGTCACGTGCTCATAAAAAAGCGACAGTCGTCTTCAGTCATATATATGTATATATATCCACACCGTGTTTCCTGAAAATAAGACCGTATCTTATACTAATTTTTGCTCCAAAAGAGGTGTTAGGGCTTATTTTCAAGGGATGTCTTTCTTTCAGTTTAAAATAAAAACTTCATTTATTCTAGTACTGTCTTCTGAAGCATCGTCATTATTCATACCCTTACTTATTTATATATTAATAATTATCATTACTTTATAATTCATTGCGTCCGTTGCATGTTTCAGTGGAAAAACGAAATTAGGGATCTTAATCTTAATTAGGGATTATATTTTGGTGTCGGGTTTATATCACGAGCATTCTAAAAAAATCATTCTAGAACTTGTATTCGGGTTAGGTCTTATTTTCGAGGAAACACGGTTGTCCTTCCAGTCCTCAAAGCAAGCTTAAGAAAGATAAAAAAAAAAAAAAATTGGAAGAAAAAGAGATTAAATTGTGATTAATTTTTATGATGAACCTAAGACCAAAAACACTTGTCCAATCTTCTGCTCACGGGTCCACTCCCACGTAGTTCCTTAGCCTAATGGCCGCATCGGAGAGGCTGCGAACTGTAAGTGGTTCAACGTGTCTAAGGCATGTGGAAGGCAGAGTGACAACTACTCCTTCCACCACATTCTATCCACCCCTTCCCCGTCATATGGTATTAGTTCGCTAAGGGGAAAATAAGGGATGGTGGTGAGGGAAGAATGCTTCACTCAAGCCTGTGCGAGCTTCGAACCAGTGACCTCCAAAGTAGCAGATACTAACCACAAGGAGGTTGTTATGATGTGGTACGTATACCCAGGGTTTTCTTTCCCTCGTCCCTTCAACACCAGCCTAAGAAAACAGTGTAACCGCAGCTGTGGGCCGTTACTAAGAGGGGACCTCGCAGGTTTATGTCGGTTTACGGGACTCCGCAACATTGCCTGGTCCACAACTAACCCCTGGAATAGCGATGCCTCTGTTTCCTAGCTAGGGACACAGGTCACGGCACTTTTTCTGCCACTCACCCATCTGCCCACCCGTCCACCCTTACCAACACCCGCTTGCACACGTGTTCGCAGTTCTCCGTGCGTGTGTTTGTTTGTTGGCCTGCGTGGCCATGCAAACAGTTGTTGGCAGCACCCCAGGACGGGGGAGCACGTGGCATATAGCTTTCACATTCTGTCTTCGTTTTCTTTTTTATTTCCTTCAGACCTTTGCTTTCTGTGTTGCACGGGAACAGCGCGTGCTACGGTGGAATGTCAGGACATTGTGGAGAAGGTCGACGGCACTCGTGGACTCACAGCCGGAGGGACGAAGTGGAAGGACTATCACACGAACTCCATCTCCACAAACACGCAAGCTGCGCATTAATAATTCCCTCGAAAACTCATGTTTCATTCGCGGACAACTTTACATATTTTGTGAATCTGAGATAATTCTCCATTCTTCTCGAGGACAAGTCGTAACGAGACTATGAACAGCTCGCATTCATAATTAATTATTTCATTCTATCCTCACGACTGATCTGATGAGCTGTTGTGTAATTTATCTGATCGGAAACCTGCCAGCTTATGTTGGATTCGGTTGGTTGGTCAGTCTGCCTCAGCTTTCCGATTCATACAATATCTCTTTCGCTGGAAATATTCTTTGTTGCCGAAAGATGACTAAAGTTGCAGATGAAATGCCAAAAGCTCACCTGCAGATACACGCATCACGTGACAGTTTCTACACTGCACGTGCTCTCAGAACCTTCAGGGAGATGAATGCGCAACAAACAGCCAGAGACACGAGCCTATACATTTCTGATGGACTGCTGACTCGAGTCATTGAATTATCAAGTTAAGATCAAGTTAACTTCCGCTTTTGTCTGGACATGCGCTGTGGCTGATTGGTCCCACGTTGATCGAATAATACTTGTAAATGCACGCATTTTGTTTAATTTGATTTTGCTTTCTATAAATTTCTATTGAAAAATATTTAAACTACAAAATTAAAAATATTTTAGGCAGATTCACTGTTGCGCACACGCTCGTTAGAAACGAACGTTAGTGACCTTGACCTGTGTGAGATGTCAGAAAGAGTGCCGCATTTATCAACAATCCAGTCTATTGAAATGACTACTGAAGATAATCGTCGAGCATTTAAAAGACAAAAAAAATCCCACGAGTTTTATATCAACGCCAAATTATTTTCATGATCGAGATAAGAAAACCTTCAAACGCTCGTCACTGAAAGTGGATTACAAGGATGTGTTTTCCAAAAAAAAAAAAAAAAAAAAAAAAAAAAAAAAAATCAGATTACGTGTGTGGTATCGAACCGTCTGCGTTTTGTGTGCAGTTTTCTGCTTTTATATGTTGTTTGGTTATTTCCTACCTGATTCTTGCAATCCTACTTTTTTGCTGTTATTGACTAACCATGTGGTCGTACTTACAGGTGATGAGAAAAACCCATGCTGTCAGGAACGGTCTGAATATTTCAAAATAATTTGCCCTAGTAATCATCTTGCTATAAACCGCCTCACGGCTCGGTATATGATGTTTGTGCCAGGAAGCTTCCACAGGACTAGTGAGAGCAACACATGGCTAGTGATTAGACCGAGACTTTGCAGGGCAATCTGGTGAAGCAACAATGAGTGGGGCACCAGGGTTGGCTGTCCTGGACTCGAATCTCGTCTCCGGGAGGCTGTTTGTTTTTGTTTGGAGCACCTACTTACAGGACCGTCTGCTTTGCCTTGATATGGCAGTTGGCGTAAAACATCAATTCACCCCCCTCTACACAACCTTATATCACGAACTAACATGTAAAGGATATCAAACAGGATGTCTAAACTTGTCTTCTAACTAAGGACATTATGCTTGACCACCATACTTGTATAAATTCGGCAATCTGCCAGCCAACCCTCCTGTCCATCATAACCTCCAGCCATTGTTTCTCCCTCTCTTTCAGCAGTCTTTACGAGAAGAAATAGGTTGAGAGATTCACATAAAGCAATACATTGAAATTCTCGTTTTCTGTGAGTTCGCCCACCTCCCAAATAGTTGTATAATACTTTTTATGGGGGGGGGGGGAGTGTCTTTTCAACCATACAGCTTGTGCAGCCAATACGATACTACTTGGCATTGATGTAAAGCCAAGATAATGTCCCAGGAATATTTGTCTAGTCCTGTAATATACTTAACATTTCGACAAGTCGATCACATTATCTTCATAAACAAAAGATCGTCTAAATATCAGACGAAAAAAATTAGCACTAAAAGAAGTTATTAAATTCGTTCAAACTATCTGAGTTCTGTTTATGGTATCTACAAATGTCTGAATGAAAATGCCTTAAAAAAAGAGCAAGGCATCAAGCAGTTTAAACTACTCACAAGAGAGAGAGGGGGGAAGGATGTATACGTGAATACGTGCGTCTGTCTCGTGCCTGCGCGGTCTCCCTCTCAAAAGATGAATCGATACACAGAAGCACAGAAGGATTTCATATTGATCCACCCGGCGTCAGATGAGGTCAGCGGCGAGATGCTAAAAATACTTGATGAGTAGAAACTTCAACTGTAAGCTCTTGTCGACATCCACGGACTTCTCGTGGTGGACATCACGGACTTCTCGTGCATTCTCTCCCTTTCTGAGCCTCTGGCTTTCATCAGTCCCGAGTTGGACCCT
Organism: Pomacea maculata; assembly: GCA_004794325.1. Classification (NCBI taxonomy): domain Eukaryota; kingdom Metazoa; phylum Mollusca; class Gastropoda; order Architaenioglossa; family Ampullariidae; genus Pomacea; species Pomacea maculata. Next base: position 439,843 of record SRHC01003272.1, on the reverse strand, counting down.
GATACCTGAATTGCTGCTAATTATAATCAAAATGCTACAAAGTCGCAAGAGGAAGAAAAAAACTTCTTCCTTTTCCCATTGTAGATGGAACTCTCAGTTATGCAATATGCATTTTCATTCAACGCGCTGGGGAAACCACGTGACTACTTCTCGTCCTATCATGGCAGCCGCGGGAGGTCCTTGATGGCAAACACTGGGAGGCAGTGAACAGACCAGTTAGAAAGCCACAAACCATGAAGTTTTTCAGCAGTCGAGAGGCAAAGTATCTATACATTCACTAAAGGTCATGAAATCGCTGTGAGACACTCGCCTAAACACCGGGTGGGCCACTTAAATAGTTCGCCTCCGCTCGGTAAACGCGGGCTACTTGTAAGTGGTCCACCGTGGACATTGGTCACATGGTCATAGCAATCATAGTCATCACCTGGACTATGTCCTCATCTCCGCTTGACAAGCCTGGTCTACGCACTTTTCAATTTATAGCAGCGTGTGATGCAGTGGATTCAATTCTTCCTTTAGAAGAACAAACAGACTCGTGTCTTGGCCATATTGGTGTCGCGTAAACAACAACAACAGCAGAAGAGAGCCCCGACAGCTTGAGATGCAAAGTGTGTGTATGGAGGCAGTGACTGTATTCAGACTCGATTTAGTAAAGCGAAGGTGATGATGATGGAAAGAAGGATGGAAAGAAGGGGTAGGGTCGGGATAATAACAATAATGATATGAAGACCAAATAAAGTGACATTGTCTTTTACTATTAAATGTCCGAAAGCAGTTCGTTGAAAGTACCTTCTGAACACATAAGAAAACATTTCCAAAACAAGGTCTTTGAGTATCAGCTGAAGCTAGGATAACAATAAAACAAGATGAGTCGCAGTCAGGACCTCAGTATTACAGGTTTAGCAGCTGGCACAAGTATTTTCAAATAAATCAGGTTTAGCTAATTACAAAATGCTAATTCCTAGCACACCGACTAACGACTTTAACGTTCTGTTCGTGAAATAAACGCCTACCTGCCCTCATAACAGCTGTGCACAGGTGTAAACTACGGCATCACTGAGTATAAAAGTTACCATGACTACGCCTAACGGACACAGGATGCAATGTCTTCTGTCTGTGACAACGTATCTTGATGACTTCACGTCCAGCGCGATGTTTGATCGTGAGATCCGTTAGAAGTAATGAACAATTCAGTTTTCTAGAAACTAATGGCAGACCTTCATTGTGTTAATCTACGTTTGGACCCTGGGGTACCTTCACGATGGTGCCTCCCTGTCTGTTGACTAGTGCTAAGGTAGTTACGTGCAGCAAACTGTTTACATCTGAACACTACACAGGCCATCCTGGTCTGACGAGCATTAGCCAGGAGTCCCTTGTCTGGCTGATTCCAAAATACTAGGTTCCAAAGATTTGAGCGAGAGACACCGCCTCCACCAATCCAGATATCGACATTTTCGCTTTTGGCAAGATTTATTGCCCACGTGAACACGGTATGGTGCACAACACACCCCACAATCATAAAAACTGGCAATCAACCGAGGAACTGGCAAGAAAATTGAGACTAAGATTGGCATGGTGGCCAGCACAACTCATAGTTTGGTTTCACCGTGGTAGCGCAACCCATCATCACTGTGGGCCTTGCGGGAGGCGGGGCTGTCGGGACCCTGCAGGAACTGCTGATGTTTCAGCTGGGCGATGACCTCGGTCTCAGTGGGCGAGCGCAGGACGATGTCCGTCATGGAGTTGGAGTCTGAGAACTTGGCGAGGGTCATTTTGTGGGCCCGCTGCTTGGCTTCAGTGCCTGGTGTCCGCGCCTCCCTGGTGGGCGTGCCATGTGCGGCAACCGAGTGGTTCATCGTCCCCCCGTTCATGTAGGGGCTGACACGCATGGAGGGCCACGACGACTTCCTGGGGTCCACGTGGGAGGGGGAGCTGGTGGGCGTGTACAGGAGACGCTCCTCTTCCTCGTCTTGCTGACAACTCCCAACCCCGCGGCCTCCACTTTTTTCTCTCACCGACCGGTCTCGGTGCTGGGAGGCGTGGATGGGGCGCGAGCGGACGTGCTGGTAGAAGAGTGTGAAGTTATTGGAGATGACTGGGAAGGTCAGGGCCACCAGCAGAACACCGACGACGCAGCAGGCCGTGCCGACGATGTAGCCGATAGGAGTGACCGGCACGACGTCACCGTAGCCCACGGTGGTCATGGTGATGATGGCCCACCAAAATCCCATGGGGATGGTGCTGAACTTCTCGGAGGGTCTCGTGGCGTCCTGCCGCTCCGCATAGTAGATCATGGTGGCGAAGACGAGCATGGCGATGAGAAGGAAGATGAAGAGCATCAGCAGCTCTTGAAGGCTGGCGCGCATGGCGTAGACGAGGACCTTGAGGGCCTGGTAGTGCTTGACCAGGTGGAAGATGCGGAACATGCGGAAGATGCGCAGGATGAACATGATCTCGATGACGAAGCGCTCGTTCATGTAGCACGCCTGCATGTCGGAGGTGTGGAAGATGATCTGCACGTACAGCGGCACGAGAGCCAGGAGGTCGATGATGTTCATGGGCGAGATGACGAAGCGCAGCTTGCTGGGAGCGAAGACGCAGCGCAGTATGAGCTCCAGCGTGAAGAAGACGGTGCAGATGACGTCCACGGCGTTGAGAGCGGGGTTAGAGGTCATCACGCTGGCGATGACCTGCTCCTTACCCTTGCAGTTGGCAGTGACGTTGTACTTCACTTCCGGCTGCAGCCCCGGCAGGGTCTCCAGACAGAATCCAGCGATGGACGTCACCACGAAGAGGAAAGACACGATGCCGTATGTCTGAAACACGAAACGTCACGCAAGTCTCAACAAAACAACACGTCACGTCTCAAACAGAGATGTTATGTAAGTCTGGAACATACCAGAACCTAGCGGAACTTGTCAACACCACAGAAGTCAGGTAGCTAATGGATACGATATAATGTGAAGGTCTCAGCCAATTGGAGAGTAGGAAATATGTGTTAATGAACATCGTGATGTCACAAATTTACTTCTTGTGTACCTGGTGATGTTTGTAGGGATTCTCTCGACAATGGAAGGGGTACAACCACCCAGATTAGGGGAAACAGTAAATTGCTAGGTACGATAACATAATCATCAGAAAAATGCATCACATTAAGACATGAAGTTTAAACACAAACATCAATTTAATTAATCACGCGGCTTCAACGTCCGGTTGACGTATGACTAACGTTAAATGCTGGAAACGGATTAAGACAATTGAAAAAATATTCGCCAAGCTGAAATTATGAACCATGATGTAGACAGAATCCCGAGCTTTCTATATTTCGTACAATTTCTCTGATTCACTCGCTTCGGGACAAGAAAACTGAAGAACAACCCACAGCCACGCCTCTTAAACTTATTTCCTGTGAGAATCACCTGTCACTGCCGACATTTCCGTCTGCAACCATCACATCATGTAAACTGTTTCTTTGTTGAGCTAGACAGAAGGTATCCCGACGGATAGGCATCAGTCCTCAGATTCCAATCGCTCTGAGGTGTCGTTAACAAGTCCCATGGTCCCTAGAGAAACCGACTCTAAGCATCCACAAGTCGATGGCTGTTACAACGTGAATACAAGAGTTGTGTTGCTCGGCAAGATGGGAAAGATGTTATCCAGACTGAGGTCAGTGTCCCAGCAGCTGAAAGGTTGATAGGACCTCGACAAATTGATTTGATGCCGGGAAGTGAATTGGTTCGGGAGGAGGGGATGGCTGGATTATCGGTCTTCAGATGTCTGACGTGTCATCCCTCAACCTGTCCCTGCACTTTGACCCTCAACAGCGGGCAGGACGCCCTCGGCTGATGTGTCTCTGGGGATGGAGCAGACAGGTTGCACTCAGGATTCAAACAGCCTTTTCATGCTTAATTCATGTTTTGCGGGAACCAAGCCAAGCGGTCAGATAGTCGTTTTTCATCTTTCTCTCTCAGTTCAAGCATTCATTTCAAACTCACACTTCATTTCAAGCACACACGCACAAACACGCACACACACACACGTCACTATATATATACATGCATGTTTATGTGTATTTCTTTGTATCTGGATACGTATGCATGTTTATATCTGTATGGTTGGTATTTGTATATACGTTTGTGCATACGTATGCATGTGCATGTATATGTTTGTGTGTATGTTTTTTGTGTATGTCTGCGCGCCTGCATTCTTCACGTTGCATATCTGCCTGTTTACTTACCTGACTGCACACGTGTGCTGCTGCTGTTTATGATGTGTTTGCCAGCTGCTGCCGACTGACGAGAAGGTTCACAGCAACGAATGCCCTCCCCCACCCGACTCCCACACGCAATACCCATCCCCCAGCACCCGATGCTGTCCCCCTGTTGTTTGTTTACACCAGAGTGATCATCGACCACCAAACGGTCTCCGCTACAGAAGATGCTCTGCCTGTCATTTGGGGCCAATACGAGGCTCACTCAGTCCTGCTCACGATCCTCCAATTTCCTGTTTCACGAGGGAATCGCGATGAACTCTACCGGAGAGCTTTGCCATTGTGAGTAGAGTGGCAGGGAGGAGACCTTGCCTACAGGGCTACTCGGTATAACAAGTCTGAGGGTTGCTAACCGTCTTTCCAGACTCGCAGACACAAGAGTCAGGCAGCACTGTGGTCCGACAGGTGGCTCTCGTGTAACAACCAACAGACCTCAGTTGATGTCCCTCGTGGCCACCAATACATATTGCAAGTGTTTGGGTGACAGCGACACGTGACCAGTCATAAAAGAAAACGAATCGTTATTTCACTTGCATAACGTCAAAATTGTCTATGACTGTGCGTTTGTGTGTGTGTGTGTGTTTGTGTGTTATGTAATGGCTGTACCTCTTTCTAGGGCTGTTGTAACCGGACACATCATATCAACCATGTGACTATGGCTGAGAAGTTGTTACATGACAATCTGCAATAGTCTCTGTGACAACGTAGCACTTTACGTGACGGCTACGTCGAAACCAAGCATGTGGAAATGTGACCCTGTGGCAACTGTGTCCGGTTAAGGTCCTTCCAGGAATCAGTTCTCTTCATGCGATAAACTCGCTACAATAAATTAATTTTAAAATGCATCGGTGTTATCGCCATAAGAAACATCGCGTCGCCTCATCTCTCGCGACAAGCGGTCAAAGGAGTCTGACTATTACTGTTACAAAATGGCCATCAACACTAGGTTCTCTGTCAGGGTCCACATCACAATCTTTTCCTCTCAAGGGAGTATTTACATCCAGGTCATGTGCACCACCCTTTACAGTCACACTAGCAGGGTGTCGACATGAAAATACCCTGGGTGTGACATTCATTACAGCAGTGATGCTTCTCACCTGTAATGCCAGCTGTTAGACTGACAAAGTGCGGCCCGCAGTGATGTCCATTAGATGACACCTTGATGCCACAAGTCTAGCTGAAAGTGTGTGACACACAGTGGCCACCATTGTAGTAATACCCGGATGTTTTCCACTTGTAATACCAGTATTAGCTCAAAGGGCGTGATTCCATTAAAGCAACGTGGTGTGCTTTCCACTTGACATTCTGACCATGACCTTTGTGCTACGTCCACCCTGTCCAGTAACTTTCCACAGACTTTCCAATCGGAACAGACTCGACCTACACTGGCATGATGCTTCCGACAATGACCCCCGATACTCAAGTCCGGTCACGGTACCTCCCGATGATTATTATTTTTTTTTTTTTTTTGGTCTCCGGTGGCTGCATTGTGTGGCAATGGCAGGACACCCGACAATGAACCTATAAACTCCACCCCAGTCACAGGAGAACCTGTTTGGCTCCACTGTATTCACAGCAAGTGGCTCCACCTTGCAGTAGAGTGGCTCACAAATCAACTTGCGGGTCCCTCAGGAAAAGTCCTCCGACGAGTATTTCACGCGAGAAATCGTGTTATTGTTGCCGGGCATTGCACGTGCCATGCACGTAGGGAGGACGTGCAGCGCCCACCATCTTTGCGGCATCTTCACGGAGAAGTGTGAGTGGAGGTGGGTGTGGGGGAGACATCGTTTTCTCCACTCTGCATTTTTTGTTTTTTCTTTTCTTTTTTTTGCGAATTCTGTCTTTTATATATTATACTAGAGTGAGGTAGAATGATGCCCATAGGAACGATCGTTTTTGTTTTTCTGACATTATTGTCGTGTGTGCGTGTGTGTGATAGAGAGAAAAAGAGAAAACGAAAGAGGAGGAGACGAAGCAGCAGAAACAACTACAGCAACGTCAGCGACAACGTCTTCGACCCACAACCACTTTTCTTCATTCTCGCCGCCTCCCCTCTGATTATTCTCTTGTCATTCACAGCACACAAGCTAGCACCGACTCCTGCGCTTTCTTTTCTAAAGATCCTCATGGGATTCCGGCACGATACAGCCAGGGGCAAACAGACCCACCCCAACTCACCCCAACTCACCCAAACCCTCCCCAACCCTCCCCGAGGTCACTTTACGATCAATAGTTCTTGAAACAGACCGGGACAAGAGACTGTGTATAGGAGGGGCCTGGGTAGGAGATGCTGCCTGCAAGAGTATAAAAATAGAAAGAAAGAAAAATAGGAGACATAAATGGTGACATCTGAGAAATATTGCACAAAATAAAAAGAAAATTAATGGAAGAAAGGAAAGAGAAAAAGAATCTACAATGATCCACAGAGGACCAGGCTCGTCTTTGTGCATATTTCCCGACACAAATGACATCTTGAAACTAATCTCTCATTACTGGGAGAGGATGATGGAGACTAGAATGAAACAACATGGTGCTGCCTCTCTCCATCCCTGTCTCGTGGGGGAGGGGGCCTCCTACGCCGCAGTGGTTGTCGAACCTGGGTGAACGACAGTCGCCTGATGACCAACGAAACCCGAGACAAACTCGTTGGACACCGAGAGCTGCGCAGCACCAAAATATCCTTTATAAGGCATCCGTCTCTATGGCGACTTGGTGGAAATTGTCTCAGGTGTTTTGTCATCAAAACAATTTCAGAACTAAACTTTGAAGATAATTGAAATTCCCATATTTGGTATAAAGTAGTGATTGTTAGGTTTTTTTAAAGAAATTAGAATTTTATTCTCAATCCTAGCCCAGTAGTGCCTAGTATTTTATATATTACTGTATTTGTGAATAACATTTCCCAGGAATTTAATTCCATTCTACAAGGCCCTGTATAGTGTTAATTCCAGTCCTGGTGCTCTATACAAAGGATCTCGATACATCGAGTGTAGAGCTGCTGCCCTCAGTGTTACCCTCAGGGTAAAGACTGGGCCTGGATCATGGCACAGCTCAGACCATAGAAGTATTTCTGGTGAGCATCATCAGCATTTTCTGCAAAGGCGCCTGTTGATCGGCATTAATCTGCTGGAAGTGCCAGCATGGCGCTAACTCACATTAAACGGTTTCTCGCGCCAAGATGGAGGCCGGAGGAAGGACGCCATGAGGATTTCACGGACAATAGCTTTCAATCGAAAGAAACAAAAATAAGTTGATCATTCTCTGCGAATGCTCGAGAACAAAAAGACTAGCATCAATTGAAACTGATAACCATCGGTTTCATCTCCTTTTTTCTCAGGTTCGTCGATCACTGAAAAGCGAGAAAAGTAGTTTCGATCTCTTCAGATGACCTGTCCTGACCCTTTCCGTGACTCGAAGCAAACATTAAGTGCCGCCATCTTGTCAATTATCTTCAAAGTTCCCATTTATTGCTCGCAAAATTCGGAAAGGATACAGCTTGTGTGGGAAGCAGCAGCTAGAGTTGTCCCCCTCCTCCTGTACTAGGAGGCGGAAAGTTACCAAACGCTACCAATCGTTGGTTATCTCCCCCTAGTGAATAGCATCTGATGCGGCAGCACACTCGCTTGTCTGGAGCCTCGATGATGAAGTGGCGGCGTGTGGAGGATGAGGAGGATCGGTAACCAGGGTCATCGACCTGGCGTGAAGGGGCGTTACTATTAATAGCTGCCTCCATCACCGGGGCTTAGTTTCAGTAGGGACATGCGCATGCCGGAACTCTAGTTCTGTATTACTTCCCTTCGGAAACGACACACGAGGTTGACCAGACATTGAAAAATAAAAAAGACTGAGACTCCACTTCCTACGCACATTCGATCGTCTCCTTTTACGAAAGTGAAGAAGGAAAGTCTCCTGTGTACGGTTATCTCCCCTGTCTACAGGAATACCCTCCCCTCTCTGGTCAGGACGGCCCCGATAGCGCAACGGTTAGCGCCTGTCAGACTCTTCTGGAACATGGTAAGAAGACTTCGTTGGGATGAAATGAAGTCTGACAGGTGCGCCGCGTGCTTTAGGGGGAAGCAGTGGAAATTAAGGAGCAGACAGCACTAACAAGACACATTCCTGATTAAGTTCACACAAATGTTTACATCAATAAAACCTGGGTGGATGGATTTTAAACAGCAGCTTCCTCGCTTGTGTCAGAGTCTATCGCATCTTCACACACTGGAATGTTCCAGACCTCTCTGTAGTCCACCGAGTTCTTGCTGTGAGTACATAGGAAGTCGGGTAGTGGAGGTCGGGGTACAGTGAGAAACTTCACATCAAATAACAAAGACAAGGCCACACCAGAAGCCATATTGTCTCAGGCTGTTATGTAAAGTGATTCATATTGTCTTTGTTAACACAGAAACCATGTTAGCAAAGCCTTCGTTCTTGGACGAAACGCTTTCAGAAAGAAAGAAAAATATTGCTGTTCTTCCCTCACAATGCTGGTTTGATTGCTTTGTAACTGCCACAAGATTATTTTTGGCACAGAATCATTTTATCGAACAGACTTGGAGAAAGTTATTCTTCGGATCGCTTCTAGCTTTGAATAACCGAACCGCGTAGCCACCATCAAACATCTGAAGTTTCTTCTGTTGCCATGTTTCTCTCTTCTCCTAAATTTCTTTTCAAAATATTTAATTTTCCGGACGCTGTTCGTAAAAAATTCAATGAAATATTCATCTCATCATGTCTGCACATAGACATCAGTCCGAGGAATTCAGTATTTTGTACAAAGGTCATGACAAAACTCAACAAAGCGAGGTCAGCGCCACCAGACGAGGTCTGTCTGAAAATAATGGAACTGGTGTCACAAACAATTAAATAACAAACTACATTGTTCCCCCATCAAACGAATCGCCCTCGAGTCTAATGCATTTTTCATCCTTCTCTGCCATACTTGATCCACTGCTGGATGATGCCCCGCAGGTCTCAGCAACTAAGGGAGGGGCAGCATGCTGCCCACCGTTTGTAGATAACAAAGTGGCTGATGACACCTGTCATGGGTCACCTGTTGTAAGTAGTCACTTATTCGCGAGTGATACCCGTTGTAGGACGTCCCGAACCTCAACCATCCAATCTATTTTACACTCGTCATCACTCTGGTAACTGAACGACAGCAAGAGAAACCTGCGCACTGCGCATGCGTGTAATCGACTCCGAAGAATGCGGCGCACGCTCTCTCCTTCTTCCGCTTCTGTTGACTTTTCGTGACTCCAGAGAAAATCATTTCCAAGTCTGTGCTAGCGGGATGTCAGAGTTCTGTTATCTGTTTAAGGAGAAGCCATTGCCCACTGGCCCCGCGCACGGTCGTCTGTCTTCACAGATGGTTGTGAGTGGACAACACTCCTCCAGCCAACAGTTTCCAGTAGGGGGATAATGGGCTGGTCCTCTAGGGGACCCACGTGATACACACAGGGTCTGACACATCAGTCCAGTCTAGCAAACAATCCCTGCAACTTTTAGTTTCAGGTTTCGGCTTCCAAATGGGTTTCAGAAACACAGGACGGTTTGCAGACGCCAGACAATTAGCAGACATCTGAAGACCTCCTAGTGTGGCTAGTGTTGGTGTGGGAGAGAGATGGTGGATGGTAGTTTAAGTTAAACACAATGCACAAACATAACATTATTCGCCTTTCTGAATCCAATCATTTGCACTAGCGCATGGACTCAGTTCATTCTGTGTTTCCCATCCTTCTCTTTCATTTCGTAGCCGTTAAAAAACTTACTTGTCTACACTCTACACCTGTTAGCAGTTCTCTTGAAAGTTAATTTTCGATTTTCAGAATTATACCCGAAGTTATATTACTGAAAAATTAATTATCCCTTTTTGGGTTCGACTAGTTTACAATGGGCTTCACTAAAGAACGACAATAGATGGTCGACAACGTTTTGTTTATTTTCGCCGTTGCCTTGACTACCTCACTTCCAAGACCTAAACCCTTTGTGCCAGACGCCGAGAATTTTATTATTAAATTATTATTTTATTATTATACATCTTTAGCACAAATGAAACAACTACATAAAACTTTTATTTTAAATATTGATTAAAATCCTAAATTTATTTGATTCCATTGTATCAAGCCCCTATACCGATATAAATGCAGACAGAAAATGAAAGTATAAATAAAAATGGCGAGCAGGTCACATTCAAAGATGTCAAGTGCGGGAGACGGGATTCGATCCAGCTCACTAAGCTTGGCTGTCACAGTTTTTGTGATCAACTATTTCATGGACAGCCCCTAGATGCCAGATAAAACCTCTAGATAAATGGCTAGAGCCAAATCATTGTGCGTTCATCATCTACCCAGGGTACCCAGCAGTGTGTTGTGCTCCTGAGTCCAGTCATTCAGCGGGTGGATAACACCGGTCTGGGCGAGGTCTTGAGCAAACAATACTCGATGTATGCCAGACGAGCGGAACTGTATTCAGGTGTTCACAAGTTTGGCGAGATGCAGGAGACAACTGCGATTCCCATGCTGCTGCAGCTGGAACTCGGTTGTAACCACCCGAATCCCTGCACGCGAGAACGTATTCCTTCCACCCTTCCTCCCCACCCCGTCATCTGCTTTTCCAAGGCCATCACGTGACTGGGTTTCCCGTTGAGCCCCACGCACCAGAATGTGGTTGTTGATGTTGCTGGTGTTGTTACAGTCTGCGGCCAGAACACCCGCCGCTGTGAAAACACCCGTGTTGCCACCCGTGTAAGCTGCATGGATTATGTGGCTGTGATGGGAGAGAAGAAACCTCAGTCGCGTGACAACACAAAAGATGGAGACTGAGACTCACACAGCAAAATGTCAACCCATGGCTTCGATGGAGGTTTACGGAGCAGATTGATCGACGATGCGATTGACGACTGCTTTTTTTTTCACTCGGCAACAAGAGACAAGCTGCCCTGCGGACTGGCACAGAAGGAGAAACACATAAACGCGGCCTGGGAGCAGAGCCAGAGAAAATGGCGGGAAAAAAAAAACACAAGGCGGAAAGGCTTCTTCCAGGCTTTGAACCCTGACCCTTGCCCCTCCCAAGCAACGTATTTGCGAAAAGGGATCTGACTCTGTGCGGAGTCCATCTGTCGGGAAATTTTGGTTTTAGGGTAAACAAATGTTTGTTCGGCGAGGGGCTGCTCAAACTTGAACAATAAATAATAAATAATCTGATGATGTTCATAACGATGACGTCGATGAATATAAGGAAGATGAAGAAAAGAACAGCAAAGTCAGCAAGGACAAAAGAAGAGGTGGGAGAATCGGTGTTTTGCTCGAGCCAGCAACTAAGGCTATACCACCGCAAGACACATGCAGACAAAAGGACAAAAGGTTTTTAAAAAATTCGCTAAAAAGGAAAATGAGGTCAAAGGTCATGCCCACCATGGCAGCTTTGGATGTGCGAGGGTGGTCCAGGATGAGCCAGACTCGCATCTGCAGCTTGTTCCACCCTTGCAGCTGGTCGAGGTTGACGTTGTGACACTCGCGCTGCAGCGACTGGTTGAAGGAGTCGAGGATGGCCTGGTTCTCGATGTAGGAGCGGTAGTGGCGCCAGCAGCAGGCCTTGATCTCCATCTCGTCGATCTGCCAGAAGTCCAGCTCGCGCTTCACCACCGCCCCGCACACCTCCAGCGGCACGTGCAGCTCACCTGAGCAAATTAAAGGTGGAGAATTATTAGCGAAATATTAGTTTATTTATTTTAATGGTGATCTAAGATATTTGGTGGGAAATGAATGAGTGAAACAAAAAGAAAAATGTCGATTTTAAGTGGTAAATATCTGTCCTGGTGTTGTGTTCACGATCTCTTGGGTTTTTATAAATTTAGACAATATTGAAACATAAAAATTTGACAATATTGAAACATAAAAAGTCCATCAAAGCCGCTGATGTAGCTGAAGGAGTAAAAGCAGTAAAAACAAGGGTCTCAAATAATGGGAGCTATAGAAAAGTTATAATTAGGTGGATAAATAATCATAAAAACATAAGGCCGGAAACAAACTCATCTTCTTATGTATCCCGTAATATAAAACAGGAATAATACCGGATGGCTAACTACTGGTGGAGGACGAAACTAGTCAATCACATTTATCTCAACCAGTCTTCCAGAACCGACGGTGGTCCAATGTCCAGTCGACCCTATATTACACATGATACCACGTGACCTTAAATCAGGTATCAGCATCATATTTTATCCGTCAATCAGATTCATTTTATTAAAAAAAAATTATGATAATTCATTTGACATCTTGTGATCATAAATGGCAAGCGTTGATGAGTATACTCATATAACAACAGAAATACCTCACCATGCATTCGTATTCCGGTCTGGGCTGTCTAACAATGACTTTCGCGATGTTTCTATAAATTTAAAATCATTTCATTTACAATTCAACTCAATCCAACTTTTTACCTTCAGACAAAAAAAAAATATTCTAGAAATGAATATCGACTCCCCCGCCCCTCCGGCCCCTCACCTCAGCCAAACACGCGAACATAAAATTTTAGAGCAAAGAGTCGGTGAAGCCCTCGTTGGTGGATGGAGGAGGAAGCCAGTCTGGGGAGGGGGAGAGCAAAGGACAGAGTGAAGCATGGAGGTAAAGGTCAACTGCCAATCGCCACAGAGAAGTTGGGACAGGAGACAACAAGGTGAAAATACATCCTGCATGTTGTCTGCACACAAACATCACGGTTGTACTGGCATCGGTGATGGTTTTAAACCACAGCATCCTCTCCTCGAAACTGATCTCTTCATTATCGCCTGTAGCCGCCCTCCCAGCGCGTGCTCCTCCATTCTCGGCAGAGATACATCAGACGAGGGTTGGGACACACACACACATTACCTCTGAACCCAGGGAGTGGAGGCTGGTGATGCATCGACAGGAGATAACTAACACGATAGAGAGAGAGATGAAAGTTCAGCACGCGACTGCTAGAGCGATTGCCTGTCGCCCCACAGGACAACAGTCGCGTTGTGTGGAGCCAAAGCCTCGCTCCATCGCTCCATCGCTCCGCACATCGATCTCTGGCGCAAGCAGCGAAAAGGCAAACGATGTAGCATTCACTTTTAATTTGCCCTCAGGTAGGTGGTCCCCGAGTCCCTTCGCTAATCATCATCACTTTAGAAAAAATAGAAAAGGGAAAAAACGAATGAAAGAAAAGAAACCCGGGGTGAGAATCACGTGACCAGTTGCGTGCATGTATGTCGGCTCATCAATTGTTAACAACACAAGCGAAGTACCCGTTAAGGATGCAAGCAGACAACAGGAAGTCCGCTCCTACAATATTTTTTCCGAGTCTGTGACCTGTCGTCTGCTTGTCCGAAGCTTTGTCTGATCGTTTGCCTCGTCACTGAGGACGATCGTTCTTTGTGTCCAGCGCCACTGGACGTTGGAAAGACAAACAAAGAACCGCCCACCCGAGTCTTATTTCTGGTCTGAGCCTAGGTAAGGCAGTCCAGTTAGAGTTTGTCCTTAATTAAAAGTCGATCATCACCGAACTACTTTCGTGTTCATTATTTGTATTTAGCCCAAATGTATATTAAATATATATCCACTGATGAGAAAATGACTTCACCCACAGAGTGGTTTACTGAACTGTATTCCTTCTGTGAAGGGTTAAAAAAAAATAGATGCGACTAATTAATGCAAATTAAAATTATCAAAACAGTTTATTATAATTCATGCTTAACTTTTCCACTTAAAAATCTTTCTTCGTCGTTTTCGAACCGAAAGGTCAGCCATCAGCCGCTGTGACAAGTAGAGGAGGAGGTAGGGAGAGGGGAAAAGACTTTGGTGCGACAAAATGTTTAACTCATGATCCAACAAGAAACTCGATTGACGGCAGAGAAATGTGAGGACGAGTGCACAACATCGCCATCTTGACACCACTTGACACATCACGTGCATGGGAGGCAGATGCCCGCGAGATGTTGTGCACGGAGTCGATGTGTATTCACGAGGTGCGAATAATTGATGATCGTCTGCCATTGTGTATCACGTGACACCATCAGCACACCACCACCTCTGCCCTGACACTAACGGGTTTTCATCCCAGGAAACCCAACCCATCGAGTTTCTAGTCCAGGGGAAGGTTGGGAGATGCCAGCCTGTGACAACATGGTGGAAACTATTCCGGTCAACCTCACTTGTCCAAAGACGAGGTGTCTCGAAGACAAATGGGTATCGAATCATCTCTCTCTTTCGCGCTATTGTCCTGGGTTTTTTTAAATGTACGATAAAATCATTAAATATTATCGTATTCCTTTAAATTTTTGACTGAACAAGAACCTTCCATCCCTCTTTACACTCGATGGATACAGTCCTTGTATGAAGCTTGATGATACATTCAGCGTGTGAGATGATATCTAAAGAAAACCTTCCAAAATTCCATGTATTAGCTCGATGTTTTCTTGAGAACTCCCAGGAATCTTTTGCAAGAGTTATTATTAGAAGAGGAAAAAAGTTAGAGTTGATTCAATGTGTTAGTGGAACTTCTTGTCTTACTTTTCACACGGTATCTTGGCTAACGACTTAATAAGAAGCGAAAAAAGCGTTAGACTGACAACACAACACTGCTTCACTCCTCGTAAGGATCAAAGAACCGTGACATCGCCTGGTTATTACAGTCGCTAACACATACCTCAACATCTCTGTACAAGCTCTGTGTCGCCATCATCCACAGTTTGTCTTGTCTCCCCATTCTTGCTAATCTTGTGATAATCTTGTAATAATATTGCTCGGTGTAAGCTATCGCACGCCTTTAGGAAACTTAAAAAAGCGAAAAATAACTTTGTCTTGTTTTTCTATGGCTGCATACAAGAAGAAATTAGATAACAACGAGTAATTGCTGTGAAAACTTGCTCATGCCTCTTCTATTAAATTATGGGATAGCTTTCTGTCCACTGAGTTAATCTTTGCGTCTAGGTTTATTCTAAACAAGAGATTAACTGTGGGCAGAAAGCAATCCCTTAATAGAAGAGGCATGACCAGGTTTTCACAGCAATTACTCGTTGTTATTTAATTTCTTCTCGTATAAACCTTCTTAAATTAAACGAAAGAGCTTTTCTTCGTGTGTTTGTAAAAGAAACATTTCTCAGTGACCTGGCTTGTTGGGTTCACACATGTTGTAAAGTGGAATAACTACAGACTTTGTCCATTATTTATGTTGTAACATCACCACTAATACTCATTACCCCTTCATTTCATCTTGTTAATAAATAATTCCCCCAACCTCCTTCTGTCATTTGCTCCACTGTAGAATACCGTTTTCTTCATCTCCTAAACACATCCCAAAGCTCCTTTGGTTTATTGAATACATTTCCTAAAGTTTAAGTTTGTTCTTTCAATGATAGTATAAACTTAAAAGTTTTTTCTCGGCTGTAATTTATTCATCCTGAATTTTCTTCTTTGTCACTAGCCTTTTCTTAACCTAGGTCGGTACTCTAGTGAGTAAATACGAGGGAAGCAGTACAGTCGTCCACTTTGCTCTTACTCTCTGATATCCAAGAGAGAGAGAGGGAAGACAGACACTCCTTGGGTTCTGCACCCACAAAAAATGTGTGACAGCCGCAGACACAAGAAGTAATTATTACAAATCCGTTCTGTCAATTTGATGATGCTCAGGCCGTTCCAAAGAAAATAGGAAACAATAAATACACACGACTGAGTGATGCTCACTCTTAAAGATGTCACACCCCAACTCTCCAATTTCCGGAGGCCTGACTGTAAACTCTGTCCGACACTTTCCTTTCTCGAGGTTCAGGAGAGTGGGAAGGAGAGGAGAATGGGAAGAACATCCTTCTTTCTCGTGCAGCCACACTTCGCAAAGTTAGATAAACAGACAATAAATACTCCACTGACATAAACACGGAGTTAATAGGCGCACAGCTGATTGAAGACGATTCTCGCCCCCAGAAAGCCAACCTATAAGACTTTGTGCGAATGGTAATTAGAAGTAATTTTTATATTATGAAAGAAAAGATTATTTGATGAAGAGTTATTCTTGCCAGTGGACCAAAGATGTCAGGTTGTAAGCAGTTCGAGTCCACTGGTTCGTCAGAAAACATACAAAGTGTAGCTAACCCATCAAATAAACATTTGGAGCTTCGTCGACTCAACAGCTCCTCCATCCTCCATCCTCCCACTCACCTCTCTATCTTTTTTTTTTTTTTTTTTTTTTTGTTATGGATTTGTTTTACGTCCAGTAGGTTTTTCCTTGAGAGTTGCAATTCGATTCCAATGTTTCTAATGGCCAATGGCGCCGAAACAAACCAATTTTCCCCGAGCTACGATCGCTTTCTTTTTCCTTTTGGACATGTGTGTGTGTGTGTGAGCGTGTGTGTGCGTATGTGTGTGTGTGTGCACGCGCGTGCATGCTTGTGTAGACATAACTAGTGTGTGTGTGTGCGTGCATGCTTGTGTAGACATAACTAGTGTGTGTGTGTGAAAGTGTGTGTGTGTGTGCGTGTGTGTGTGTGTGCATGCTTATGTAGACATAACTAGTAGGTTTAGTTGCTATCGTTTCTCCGCTCCACCCCCCTAAAAAAACCCTCCACGGAGTTCTCTGCCTTTTTCGTGTACGCTTTCTGCATTTACCTTCCATTATCTGCCCCTGACAAGGGGGAGCACAGATGGCGCCAGGCAGCAATCGATTCTGTGAGCACCGAGACCAGGCTGCACCCGTCTCCTCACGTACCCGCCATTTGCCAACGACCAGTGTAAATATCTGTGTCCCTCCAAACCCGCCATGACACTCATTCAAGGGAAAGCACTGTATGTCTGGGTATGATTAACGCCCCTTATAACCGCATTCTCCTCCACGGTTTTGGGAGGAAAATCGAACAGCGATTAGACACCGGACTTGCTGCGGAAAAATTTCGGCAGCGGCAATCTTCGCTAAACTCTTCTGCAAAAAAGTTCCTGCCTGGTGTGTGACTGGGCATGCGCAGTGGTGTGGCAGTTGGTTGGAAACAAGGGTCGGCGGTTCGTGAGATTGATCCGAAACTAATGGATACATTTGGCTGGCTCTGCTTGAAGTCAAGAAACTGATATGGTCAGGTGATACCACAGACTTCACAGACCTACAGCCGCCATCACAAATAACTAGTGACTTCCGGTACAGGCAGGAAGTGCCGCCATGTTGGTGTTTTAGTGATGTAAACAGTGCTCGAGTTTTGATGATGATGATGATGATGATTCCTACATGCTCTATCAGTCTAACATCGGCTTCTGAAAGTCTACCTGTTAATGTGCAAAGTATGGAACTATAGAAGGTTCTACTTATTTAGTACACTTGTTGTTACAATAATGACGACTTTGCTGGAATATGTACATGGTCTTGATTGTGTATGTGAACTTACTTCCAGGTGGGATAATGAGTTTTGAAATGGTTTTAAATTTCACTGGGTTGTTTTTTTTTTAAATGCATCTAGTATTCAGTGACTTGATGATTTACCTCTCTCTCTCTCATCCTGCGTGTTGAGCAGAACTAATGGTCGCAGTCTTATTTATTACTGATTGACAGTGTGGACAGTGTTGTGCAGCATTGATTGACACAATGTTGTTCAGTATTGATCACCAGCTGCTGTTCACACTTTGTGAGGCAGTAACGGGACTTGTACACATTCACTACACATTCACTGCACATTCACTACACATTCACTCACCGTTGTGCTCCTTGTGTACATACTCTGCTTACTTCCTCTTCACTTGAATTTCGGAAGACACAGCAGGTGTGGGACGGCCAGTGTGATCACCTGACGATGCTTTTACAACCTCAAATTTTGTTCTCCTCAAATCGTTTTCTTTCTTTCTTTTCTTTTCTAAGGCTGTGGAGGTTTTTCTATAACAGCTGTTGAAAACACAATATATCCATGGCGATATATGTGTCAAATATTATAGTCATATTTGTAAATAACATTTTATTCGTGTGGGGTTTTTTTTTCTTGTTAAAGGGCAGAGAGCATCTGGAGGGAAAATTGGAGAGGACAGGGGGCGGACATGGTGAACCCGAAATACACTATGATCTGCCACATGAAAAACACTCGCAGCTAATGAAGTTTAGTTCTACCACTCCACCCCCCACAGAAAACTAATTAAAGACAACGGCCACATACACTCTATATTCTACAGATCATTGCGCCCTTTAAACTCCACAGAGCGGAGAGTTTTGTACATTGTATACAGCACAGCTCCCTATTATTGTCCAGCAATGAGTCCCTTAAGTTTTTATCTCCTTCCGTCCTACCTTCCTACCCCTTCCCCCTCCTCTTCCAAATGTCTCTCTAGCCGACAGCGAATGCGACAAGAACCTTTTAGCGCCTCCCCCATTAAAAGTAAGAATTGTATTTTGTAGGAAAGTTTTGAAGTTAGAAATACTTTCAAGCTTCCATTTAAATATACTTCTCCCAAAGACACTGCCGCAGGGACTGAAGGAAACTAGAATTAAGATGTTTCCTGTTGGAACGCTTCCACGCCTCCCATAATGCTCCCTGCTCCCCAGAGGGTTCATAGACATATTTTTATAGACAGCTGGGATAAAAGGGTGAAACAGAGCTTTGCACGCATCCACCCGACATCTCCCTAATGTCTAAGCCAGGAGGATGTAGGGGGATGGGGAAGGGGGGTGTTATTTTCTAAACTGTTTTGATGATGGAAACACGAGACTTGTAGTAACATTCAGGAGGAACATCAAAGTGGAGGATATGATGAGCGGCTCTATGCAAACATTTGACTGAAGCACGGGCTTGTGTGGTAAACCGAGTCTTCAAAACAAAAACAAAGAAAGCGGAAAATACGATTGAGACAGAGAAAATGCTCAGCCGTTATTTTCCTTTCTCATGACCCCTCCTTACCCCTCCACAAAATAAAAACAGGTCACGTGACAAAGCCAGGAGTTTAAAGCCGCTTGAGTGGGTGCATTGGGAAGGCAGCATCTGATGCAAGGTGAAGCCAGCTGACGTGGCGTTTACCCTTCCCCTCCACTGAATGTAAACACCGCCCCCTCCGGACCGAAAACGAGGCTGGCAGCTGTAGGTAAAGAACAGGAGAAAGACTACACTGTAACCACCTCATGCAGCCGACCACAGAGGTAGCTGGCGAAGACGACCATAGGGCCACCACGTGACACCGACCACAAGACATGGCGGCGGTCGTGTGCAGGACGTGCTGCACGTGCAACGCGCTGGCAAGCGACTGGTGGCGCCAGCTAGTGTTTGTGGGATGGCAGGCGGTGTACAGTGATTGCAAGCAAGTATTTTAAAAATAAGCAGATTGTTGTAAAAATCCACGAGAAGATTGAAACAGCTTTGAACAATTTTTGCCCAAACGTCAGACTTTTCGCGGCTGAACTCACAATCATCTGCAAGACGAGACACGAACAGCTCCATACAGCTGGGGAATGTTTTCAACAGACAAAAGCGGTTTGCTCGATATGTTACGACAGATGGTGGGTACAGATGGAGAGCAAGCTTGGACTG
The DNA here is from genome assembly GCA_004794325.1 of Pomacea maculata. Taxonomy (NCBI): domain Eukaryota; kingdom Metazoa; phylum Mollusca; class Gastropoda; order Architaenioglossa; family Ampullariidae; genus Pomacea; species Pomacea maculata. The sequence continues at coordinate 420,065 of SRHC01003272.1, read as the reverse complement.
CGGATTGTATTTCATCCTATCAAGGGGTCGATAACTCATTTGCTCTAAAGACAAACACAACATCCGGTTAAATGGCTCGCTTTGCATTTCTAGTATCGGAGAGGGATTCCTCGCTCTGAGATTAGTTCTTTGCTCCTCCTCTGACAACTTCGTCGGGTTCAGAAGATGCACCTGGTGTCATAGACATCACATTTCGTATATCGGGATGGCTAAAAAATTAAATGTTCTCCTGCATGCATGGGTCGCTTTAAGCAGTAGTGGGAAGAGAATAAGAAAAAAAAATAATAAAGCACCTTTCTCGCCATTAAGACGGAATCAAAGAGCTCTGCTAAGAAAATAAATGTTAGGAGCAAAAGGTCAATGCCGGAAGTGAGGAAGCGCGAGTTACCACAAAGTAGCCAATAAAATTCGTGTTGCAAGCGGCAGAATAAATGCACTGGTGGTGGGGTGTGTTCTACCCGGCCTGTAGGCGTACAGAGACTGAAGGCTAAGTACACATGTGATGGGGTGTCACTACCCGGCCTGTAGGCGCCCACACACAGACGCTAAGCTCGGTGCCGTGCTGCTGGCCCCAGGCGCTCGCTGCCAGGAGTGGAGCAACAGTCAGCCTCGCTCTCCTATCAACTTGCAATTAGCTGGCGGTGAGTCAGTGTGTCTGTGTCTGACAACATTGTTGTACAGTAGACGAGAAGCAGGGCTGCTTTTCTTCTTCTTCCGCTCCCCCATCCTCCATCCACCTCTGGGTGCGCGCAGCGCAGAGAGAGAGACACAAGCCATTCTTCAAAAGGAGGCAGAAATGTTTGTTCCCTCCAAGAGCTTCTTAAATAAGTCAATATCCATATTTTCATAGGTTCACTAACGCCTACAAATGTGCGAGTGATCATTAAAAAAGATTGCTAGTGTTGATTCTCTCTTTTTGAAGACCTTCCTCTCTCTTTGAGGACAAACAATAAAGATCTCTCTTGTTCTTTTTCTTCTATGCCACCGCAACCGCTAATCCCACATCATCTCTCTCACACACACACAAGCACATCAAAGGCTAGCACCACTCGTGTTGTGTCTTTCAAAGAATTTGAACCCCAACCAATCGAATTCCAGTTTGTTTCCCTGTTTGGTCGGATTTTCTTGCATGTACCACGCAGGCAGGTGAGAAGACAAACACGTGACACGCGCACCTGCAGTTGTCATGTCGCGGAAGATCTGGCAACATTAGGTATGAAACTGAATTCCAGACATCAGCATCGCGGAATGAATGCTACTCAATATTCAAGCCAACCACTCGTTTCATGCTCTTTCTTCATTGTCCGCTCCTGTCTTCCACAAAGTATGACACTGCTACCTGCTGAAGACTGTGTCATTCGTTCGAATACCAGTTTCACTCCAGTGGATCTTCACACATGGCGGAAGTCCAATTTTCTCTGTTGGAATTAACGGTTGTTTGCTGACAGGATGAACTCATTAGTCTCCACACCCATTGGTCTCTCACTCGCACGTGTTACAGTGTCATGACAGCACCGAAGTCAGTAAACTGAGCCTTGAACAAATGACTGGAAAAAAATCTCAGATTGTCCAGAATTAAATAGGTCTTTAAATAAAATAATAAATGTTTGCCGCGCGCTGTAAAAATCCAAAATCGATGGCGTCCCTCGTCCATTGCAGTCCTGCCAACATCAGCTTTACATCCATTGCAACCCTGCCAACATCAGCTTTACATCCATTGCAGTCCTGCCAACATCAGCTTTACCCAGTGTGCCACTGCTCCTCGTGTTGGTAATTCTAGTCTTGTTGTTGGAAGCGACAGCTACACCTTTGTGCGCTCGTCTGTGAGCAGCCCTACGACTTCCGGTGCGATGAGCATCAGAGCCTGCCCCGGCAGTTGGGGGAAGGGGTAGATAGTGACATTAATTTCCATTTTCCAAACCAAACAGAAAACTGACAGCGATGAATGGCGAAATAAATCGGTTGTCTGTGCTCGCCTCCTCTTGTTGCCATGCATCAGACGATAGAAAGACTGTCCTCCTCCTTCTCTGGCCCCATCGTTTAAAATTCTTATTAAACACACTTTAACTCATTACAAGTTTACAGTTTCTTGCTTCTTGTAAGTTGTTGTTAGTAATAATAATAGATAAATAATAAATAATAATAATGTTTTAGCTAATTGTAAAGAGGAGTTAAAAGACTCGACACAACTGCTGTTTTGTTAATCTGACTAATTGCGAGATACAGACGAAATCATTGAGCTAATCAGACGGAAAATAATGATCCCAGATGTCGCCACACATGAACACATGACAGGTTAATTAAAGGTGGTTGACATCAAATCTGTTAACTACAAAGCATGGATGGACTGTCAGCAAGTAAATGTAATGTCTGTAATGTCTGTAATGTATGTAATGTCAGTGATTGCACTAAAATGTGTTCGGGAAGAGTTATTGCACTTAACACTGACCTGTACCACTGCACTGACCTGCTCCACGAAGCGAGTCCAATAATAATCTATGTGGTGAATAATAACAGATGTGAATAAGTACACTTGTAATAGTGCAAACCAACGGGAATATAAATACTGCAGTAGAGTAAAACACAGAAATTAGTGTCTGATGTAGCACAAACCCACGGAATTTAGTGAGCTGTAATAAACCCACGGCAATGGCTACACTGTCATACAGTAACCCATGGCAATGTCTACCCTGTAATAGACTAACCCACGGCAATGTCTACACTGTAATAGACTAACCCATTCATTTCAACACAGTTTTGCACACGCGATATTTCTCTCCTCAGTGAAAGGCAATTCGCAGAGCAGGTCAGCACAGTGCAGGTCAGAGGCGGGAGGTAGGTGTGAGGTACAATCAATCTTGCCAAACACTATCGATCCCGTGCCTCAGTCGATGTCAACATTGGAGAATAGGCCAAAGCTAAACAGAGGAAGCTTCTAGAACTGCACTGAGAGAAATTGATAAATAGACAGAACTCCTTGCTGGATAAACATCTACAGTGTCTACACTGTCACTGGCAGTATTGATAGACACAGAGCATAGACACACGCTGACGACACCAACAACTACTGTAGACAAAGTGTAGACACAGAGTCCAATGTTAACAGACAGAGTCCAATGTTCTACGCATATACTAATGCTATAGACACTGTCCAATATATAGACACATTCCAGTGGTGTAGACACTCCAGTGTTTAGACACAGACCAGTGGTGTAGACACAGTCCAATCTATAGACACACACCAGTGGTGTAGACACTCCAGTGTTTAGACACAGACCAGTTTGCGGACGGACACAGGAGGGAGGCCAACTCATTTTCGCCAGTTCTTCGTGACATCGATTTGCCATGATCGTTAACCAAATTGCTCCGGCAGGACAAAATCATGCAATCAGCCACAAAAAGCGGCGCCTGGAGGAAAAGGAAAAGAGAAAGATGGCGAAAGCCGACAGAGAGAGACAACAGGCAACGAGAGAGACTTGTCAGTCGTAAAGATCACGTGCTACTGAACACATCAACGGTTTTGTTGATTGTTGACAAAATCTCTCTCCTCGCTCCCCACCTCTTTCTCTCCCCCCATCTCTCTCTTTCTCACACACAGAATGAAGGAGCTTGAAAAAAAATGACAGATATAAGGGCAGTGTGAAACTCTTGTAATGAATTTCTCCTCGTTAATATTTGAATTCAAATAAACATTTCAATAGCTTTGAAAAAATAGAAAAGGGCGACCCCCGAGTTATGCCAGCAACAACTGTTGTTACTTGAATGTCACTGTCACTGTCACTGTCACTGAGGTCAGCATAGTTTAACCTCACCCCAGTGACATGGAGACATACCACATCTGTCGAGGGAAGTCTGGAATGTCCAAGTCTCTGGCAGTCACACGAAGGTTTGTCTTCTCTGCCTGCAGCCTGGAGAACAGTCGGGCGGGGTCGGGCGGGGTCAGGTGGGGTAGGGTGGGTAGGGTGGCGGTGCCACATCGCTGGTTTGTCAGGAAGTTTGCCAGGGACAGGCAATGCAAATGTAATGTTGGTCGCAATCTCCTTGTGCCAGCCCGTTACTGCTCCAGTAAATGAGAAATCTGAAGAGACGGCGACCGCACCGCCATCCATTTTTGTAACGGCTTTGGTGGAATTATTATTTCCTGTGTTCTTCCCAAGAAAGATAAAAAAACTACAGAGGAATGTGTCTTTACATTCGAGTGGTCTGTTTCGTGACACTCGGAAGGCAAATGTGAGAGGCAAGACAATGAGATTTCACAAGCTTATTTATCCGCAACAAAGTAGTTTTCACAAACTTTTTTACACTCCGTGAGCCAGCCTCTGAAATTAACTCGATCAAACGACATCCTCCTTATCCCCTGTGTTTTTACCCATGACAGTAATAAAGATAACTGATGAGAAACTTTTATTTTTTGTTGACTGTCAAGTTACATTAAGACTTCTTCACATCTTTCAGCCATTTTTGTCTGCCAGCGTATTTTTTCTTCCATCCTTCCAATTCAATTCGCATCGACTACAACTTGAACACTATTTTTTGTTATTGATGTACGTGTCCTATTTTCCTTGCATGGATTCAGAGCAAACATTTATTTCCAAGATTAGGAAAATTCGTGCAATAATTTTTATACAGCTAAGACCGTAAAGTCCTGATCACAAGTATTTGATTCTCGTGGCCACCGACCCGCGAGACGCCATGATGGCCCACGCAGACGACAAGTCAATCGGACGCCAACATCTGTCGCCAAGCAGACGACAGAAATCCTGAGAACAAAGCAGCCAACAACCAGCAGAAAAATTAGCATATCCCCAGCAATCTTTTTCAGCGAATTAGGTTTCTGTAGTGGCAGTCACTGCTCGGGACTCCCATCTTCCTGTGGACAGAGGACGACACGACTGCGTCTCTCGCGGAGGTATAAAGGATGCAAAGTCTGTCGTTAGTTCGTCTCGGCAAATATAAACCGATAACACGGACAATAATGTCTTCAGGCCAGGCTTTCCCATCACGTGGACACGGGCATAAATCACGAGAGACAGTTCCTAAATCACAGAGGAGAATGTCCGGAAAGGAGGTCTAAAGACTGGAATGGTTGGCTTCAAGAGTCTGAAGACACGAAGGACCTGAGGTCAAAGCTGTCATCGTGTCAGACATTTTGTGATAAACTGGACATAAATGTGACGTGTTGTCATTATTTGTTAACAGTGTGTTACATGCGAATATAGATGCATGGTTGTTGACGATTTCATGTAGGCGTGATTTATGTAAAGCGCTCTGACCACATGTTGGGAAAGGGCTATAACAGATTTGATCCTCGGACATGATCTCATGAATTTGAATATTAAAAAAATTATGTGATCTATGTAATTACCCCTCGAACTGGCGATGCAAAGATAAGTGATGCAGTGTTATCTATTATCAACTGGCAACAAGAAAGACGTGATACGTAGTTAATCCATGAATTGAAGAGAAGGAAGGACGGGGAGCAGTTTTACCTAAACGAACTGCCAACAGAAAAACTGTCACGTGGTCAAGCCTCCTCAGGCACTCGTTCTCCAATGTCGGCAAGTTCACCAAATGGGTCAGTGAAAGAAAGATCACGTGATATGCATGACCACAACAACAGACAACAAGAACTACTGAGAGCGGTTGGAGTTTTTCTTTGCCCTCCCCTCACCCTCCCCACATCAGTCCGCTCATTGACTCGCACGCCACAGATGTTACTCAGGCCATCGGCGTGTCACACACTCCTGCACTTACTGATGATGGAGTAGTTGTCCGGCCATCTTTGGCACGTGACCACTTCTGGCTCTCGTGTCTCGCGTGACACTGGGGTAACTCGGCCACGTACTGCTCGACACACACACCGAAATTAGGTGCTGCTGCTGCTACTGATGATCATCATCGTCATGATCATGATGATTTTGGTGCAGTTTCTTTTCTTTTGTCTGGTAGCTGTTTTTTGTTTTTGTTTGTGTGTTTGTTTTTTTGGGGGTAACAAAAAGGAAGCTTGATGTCTACTATTTGTCTTTTTAAATCACAAAAAGTCATAAAACAAACTAGCATCGTGTATCGCAGCTATTACAAAGCATATGTACACATAAATAAACATCTAAACATATGCACGCTTGACTTCAGCATCACTCCTAACAACAGTCTACACAATGCCAGTCCTTTGTCACACCCTCCAACTCTCCATCCTTTGCCGCTTGTTGCTACTTTCATCCTCGTCTTCCCTCGCAACATCACGATACTCTGACTCCTTGTTACTTGCTTCCTCTTGGCATTTTCTGCTTGTCTTTAGTTCGTCATCAGTACTGTTGTTTATTCTTTCGTCGTTCATCTGTTGTTTGTTTGTTTGTTTGTTTGTTTGGTTGGTTGGTTGGTTGGTTGGTTGGTTGGTTGGTTGGTTTTCTGTCCATGTCTCGATTTAGTTCTTAAGCGCTACGAGCATGCTCCTTACGAGTATGAGTATGCGCTATACCAATCTTGTGATTATTATTAGTAGCAGTAAACACACACACAAACACAATCGTCCTCACAGGTCTGCCAACACAATGCACACAGACCTACACACAGGAGTCAGTGGAGGGTCTCATGCTCTCTCCTGGTACAACCACAGCGCAGTGCCCTCGTCTCTAGAGGCGAGATACTCCTGGGGTAGCTACAGACTACAGACTACAGTTGTGTCTCCTGAGGCGCCTGCTTGATTAGTCTTACCACAAGTTGGCTGCAGGTAAGCGTGTGTGCACTTTGTTCGCGAGTGTGTCTGTGTGTGTGAGAGAGAGAGAGCGTGTGTGTACGTGCGTGCATGTGTAGATGTTTCTGTGTGTGAACAACTGTGGATAAATGCTTGTGTGTTTGAAAGTGTGTACGTGCGTGCAAGCCTTTGTCTTGTTTTGAACTCAAACGTGTTTATAGCTAAAAGCCGAGTTGCGTGTGGGATACGGGGGAGGGTTAGGGTCTGATGATGAATGACTTCATGTTCTTTATGGTCTGCTGTTCCCACCCGACAAACCCGCTGACTTACCTGTGCGATAGAAGTCGATGATTGCGTTGAAGACGGCGGGGTGGCGGTCGAAAAAATACTCAGTGGGGGGTGTGACAGGTGAGGCGGGCGACACGGAGGGAGTGGTGGGGGTGGGTGAGGGTGAAGCCAGTGCCAGTTGTGTATGGGTGTGAGCCAGGCGGGAGAGGCGGGTATTGGGGATGGCCCGCAGGGTGGACAGCCGAGTCTCGTGCCGCACTCCTCCCACGTTCAGCATCACCCGCTGCTCCAGCTCCAGCTCTGGCGAGGCCTCCACCACCACTCTGTCCTGAGGGTATTGGTCCATCCCGGGGGGCCACCTGATGGGTCGCGACGGCGGAGGAAGGGGTGGAGGAGGAGGAGGCAGAGGGGGCTTTCCTCTGATGTTCTCACCGTCTCCACTATCGTCGCCATTGTTGTTGTCCTGCCACGACCCCTGATCTGGCTCTTTCGCCACCTCTGGCCGTAGAAAGACAGCGACCGTTCCCGGCTGGGCAGCACCAGCGGCTGGATCACAACCTTGACTCCAGGAACTCACCCCGCCTTCCATGGAGACAAAAAGAGGCTAGGGCAGGTTATTCCGGATAACAATAACAATCAAGATCCCAGTTCACACACACCAGCCACGAGCCAGTCTACCTGGCGGAGGAGAAGATGAAAGGCGACGCTACGCGCCATGACTGCTGCCAACAGGTGGAGGAGACTTAACAGAGAAAGTCGTCAGCTGAAAGACGATCGTTCGTTGTACTTCCGCTGCGGTGCAACAGTAGCTGGCATCCCTCTAACCGGACACCCGTTAGGTGCCGTCCGTCGGATAGGTCCAGGTCATGTCGATTCCTGAAGCCGTCCGCACAGAACTGCCAACACGCATGTACACACAGACCCACACTGAGGTAGGGGTCAGGGCAGGGTTTTCACGCTTTCTTCTTCAGGCGCAGCCACCAGTCACCCAGGCTCCCTCCACGATAGGCATCGCCAAGCCAGCCAGCGTCTCACGTGCACACAAGCTCCGTTCTCTGGCAGGTCTCGACCGCCGAGCGCCCGACCCGTCACCCGCAACGAGAGTAGCCTCCCTTAGCACCGCACCGGGTGGGGGATGGGGAGAGCGAGAGTGCTGGGAGGAGGGAAGCAAGACGTGTGGCCGTCGAGGGAAAGGGGAGAGGGAGGAGTGTGGAGGGAGGATGTTTAAAGAAACACGAACCCGTTGACGTCGCCGAGGAAGCCAGCGGATGGACGTGAGAGCTTCCCCCGCTTCTCTCTCCAGTCGCTGGGTGCGTGTGGCAGAGAGTATGAAGGAAAGACTGCGGAAGGGACGAGAGCTGGGCGAGAAGTGATCAAAAGCGCAGTTTCGCCCGGCAAATGCGCGCTGGCCTCGCGCGCAGAGCGCGTGCTGTACCACGTGGACCAGTAACAAGAAACTCCACGGCGGCGGCGGCTGTTTTACGGCAGGTTTTCGATCGAAACTGGCCGCCATCCCTTCCTACGCGACACCCATCCACAGCTTGGCGGAGGGAGAGAGAGTGTGAGAGTGTGTGTGACATCCCACCTCCCACCCTTACCCCCGCCCGTCCCCTCTTTGGCGAGTGTCTGGGTCAGGGAGCGCCTCTGCCAACATCGACTGGAGGCGATTAAACTGGATTACCTTTATCAATCGAATGTCGCCAGTACATACCACCTTTGTCGTTTTTAAAAATAAATATGTCCTGCTGAATGGTGCGTTTCCAAGGAAACGTAAGATGAAGGCGAGGAGTGGGAGGAGGGGTGGAATGCAGCTGTTGTGGTTGACCCAGTTGCGAGAGATTACGATGTACGTGCAGCGATCAGTGCTTTCTGTACAAATGTTTGTTTATCTGGTCTCGTGACGTGGGCGCGCGTGCAGTCAGACGTTCCGTGGCCGATGGCTGAGGCAGGCTGCTGGAGCTTCCATGCGAAACTTGCTCTCAGCTGGTTCATTGTCTGAAGGATTGATGGCTGGCATCAGACAATGCCATGTTTTCGTCTCGCTTGGAGGATTGCAGTTATGGCCAGTGACGACATACACATCTAAATACGCATTTCCTCCGCTGACGAGTGAAATCGCTGACTGTTGCACTTTCAATGTTCTCAAAAGTACAGGCGGTCCGGTGGTGCAACGGTTAGCGCCTGTCGCCAGTAGGACTGGCTGTCCTGGGTTCAGATCTCGTCGCGGTCACACTGTTCTTTCTCTGCACGTGGCATCCGTTTACATAGCTGTCTACCTTGCCGTGATGTAGCTTTAGTTGCTGGCTCGGCGTAAAACATCAATTCTCCCCCCCCCCCCACTCCACTCTCTCAAAGGGACTGTCAGGTGTAAAACGCTTGCTTTGTCGCAAGGCTCTGGACTGAGATTTTATTTTGAGTCACCCGAACCTTTTCACAAGGCTGGGCGCCAGAGGTTTCCTACTCTTCCTTCCTCTTCATCAGCCTTTCAAAGAGTGAACTCTGACCTATGTATCATTTTATATTTCACTGAGATATGTAATCTCAAGGACAACAAAAATATTAGAATTATTACCACCATGAGGTAAAAGCACATTTATCAACTAACCAACCCCAATTCACTAGCATCTCAACACTGACCTTTCATCTTGCAGATTTTCATTCTTTCATTTGCTTCTCTAAAATAACAACATATAAGACAGTGCCTAAACAACAAAACATTTCAACATTAAAACACTGGAGTATTAAAAGGGCTTTCCACGTTATGCGCCAATGAAGTCTAAAAATGATTTACTAGATGAGTTTTCTGGAAACTGCACGTTTAAAAACCAACAAGACAAAGTACATTTTAAAACAGTTTTATTGACAAATTCTAGATTGTAAAAATATAACCACAAAATGAGTTGTCTGTAGCATCATAAATGTTGGCCAAGGGCAGGTAACCCATTTTACTAGACACTAGACTCAAGTGTTCTTTGCCGGACATTCCTCATTCACTCAGCAAGGTGTCCTTTTGCTGTTGAGGAAAAAGGTTCAGACAGGTTTCACATAGGATTTTATATATGTGTTAAAAGATCAGCAAAGTCCACTGCAGCATCAAAGTTGAAGCATTTGAAAGTCACTTCCATACCTGACTTTGTATAACGATGTCTTACAGTAGCAACATGCTACAAAACAATTAAAATGCAAATTTGCACACATGCACTTGCAAAGAAACAAAACTGCCCCCCTCCCCCTCACACACACACACTTCTGAACCACTGAACATGAAAGGAGAAAAGTGCAAGTAAATGGTCTAAAGGAAATATTTCTTAATGCGAGTTTTCATCACATTGGAACTGTGTTCCAGGCTAACACCTAGTGTCTGTTTCTGAACATGTAGTGATGATACAGCAGTATGATCATATGATTCTAATGTTGGGTGACTGCAGTTTTTCACTGGGAATAGTATGACCATCAAAGAAAGCAATTTTTCTTTTGAAAACCGCATGTGACTGTTCTATGAACAGTTATTTTGGCATAAACTGTACAGATTACATAAATGGCAAATATTTCTCAGCAAGTATGTTCCATCTCAGAAGGGAAAAACATGGGTAACATTAGCTGAGGCTAGAAATATTTGCCATGCTGTCAAGCAGAACATGCATAACACTCATTACATAAACACCCAAAACAAGTTGGAGAAGACTAAACAGTTGCTGATGAGTCTGGGTTGGGGTCTTTGTGGAAATAGGCTGACTGTCGCTCTTGACATATCCAAATGGAAAAGAATCATCACACAGGACATACTTCTGTCAAGGACACAATTACCATTCCTGTACTGCGTCACACCCTTTGTGCTAAATGTTGAGATTCAAGGGCATTTGAGCGAAAAGAGTATCTAGGCCTTTCGTTCTTGAATGCAACGTGACTGACACCAACAGATCTGCAAAGGCTGTGTGCTGGAGTGCACTATTTCACCGGTACTAGCAATATTTCTGATGACAAAAATGTCTTATGGCAGTATTGTGCTGGTAGTGATAGCAATGCAGAAAAAATTATGATGGAGATGAGGATAAAGAATACCTGCAAGTCAGCAGGATGCAGACTCCAATGTATTAAGAACCATTTGAAAGCACCAACAGTGGGGAAGTGGAGGGCTGCATACAACCAATCTCAGAGTTACAGCTGGAATTTACACTGTTACATCAGGTCTACTTCCTTCTGCTACCACTGTAAACACTAGAGTTTCATGTAGAACAGGAGTTACAACAAGTGCTTCAAAACCCTTTATGCCCAAGCTTTTTCTGTTGAGACTACCCCACTACAGCAGGAAGGTGAGTGATCAGCTGGACTACTTTAATAAAAGCTACCCAGAAGCCGTAGTTATTTAGCAAGGGCAAGTCGTTGCCCTGGGTAATATGAGGAATTTAAGGATAAGTGTCTTGTTTACAGAGTTATTTGTCCAGACCCAGCAGATTTTTTACTCCTGAAGTTGTAGTTATAAGCAGTGCCCAAGATACCTGGGGTAAGGAAATATGAAGTGAAATATGTCCATGGGTCTAGGCATCACACTGTAACTAAAAAACAAGCTTTTTGTTGATTTCTCAATTCTACTCTGGGGAAATGACTTAGTCTTGCTTCATAACTACAGCCCCTGGAAACATATTAGCCTAAGTCCTGCCAGTTGGTGCAGAAGATATTTAGGATTACCACACTCCTGGTCTAGTTTTTTTGTTTAATAAAAAGAAATATAATTCCAAGCAGAACTGATAATTAAGACAAAAATGTTAAGTATAGGAAAACCAACATAGGAGTCAAAATTTACAAATTGCTACTGTGTGTAGAATAAACAAGTTATTTTTAACTTTACTATAGTAAACAAGGAGTCCAGTGATGAAATGATTAACTCAATCAGTTGGGTTGCCACTGCAAAGACGAACATTAACAATCCATATGCATAACCTGACATTCTGAATGAGTTCAGTGCTTATCACCAATACTGTGAGAATCAGGCGTCCTGGGTTCAGATATCCTCTCACTGTACTTCATCCACACATGGCACCTGTTTTACAGCCTAGTTGCTATTCGGTGATACAGTCTTCGCTGCAGGTTCAGTGCAAAACAAAATGCCCCATACTTCCCTTCCATAGTAAATAGTAAAAATATCTCTTCTTTTTCCCATTCTTCAACTATACAGGCTAAAATATTTTCTGAATAATAAACAATGAGTAGCCCATGACATTATTCTTCTCTTTCTGATCCTCTTGGGCACACAGATTATCTACCATTTTTATAGGGAAAAAAAAAGTGCAGACGAAAAAAAAGAGTCTCCATCTCGCAGCCAATCCCATTCAGCTGTATTTCAGCAGGATAATGTCTGTGTTCAAAATGCTTCAATATATGATGATGTTATGGTGAAGTTATCTCTTTGGTCACATTTGTCTGTCATACAAACCATACATAAAATCAACTTTTTTAATGTCAAGCATGTCTAATCACCTACCCTGTGGGCTTACATCTTTAACAAATATTGTTATTGTTCAGGTGTTACTCAGACAGCAACGCATAAAAATTCACTGAAGTATTGCCCAAACCATCCACTCTGATGCAAAGACAAGAGATGCAATGTTTTTCCCTCTTAAACCAATAGACTGTGTGTTGGCTTCTTGCCTGGCCACGCTTCTTTTGCATACTTCTTCTTGCGTGGTTCTTTTGGTGTATCTTCGGGGACAAATGGAAGAGGGGCGGGGACAACTGGCGGTGGAGCTGGTTCATGCTCTACGTCAGGAGCAAGATTTGGCACGGGGATGCCCAGCCTGCCAGCAGAGAAAAATGGATGGGCTAGCACAGATCCCCCTCCTGGTCCTGGCAGGTCACCATAAAGATGTGAGGTATTAAGACCCATGCCATGCAGCCGTTTGTTGCCTGCATCAACGCCCACGCCACTCCCAATGTCCAGCTTGGATCTCTGCACAAATGGATCACAGAAAATGATTCTTCTTATTTATTTTTATGAGTAGTTGCAGAATAAGTTAGTGGTGATGACATATATAGAATATAATTTTGTAAGATAATTTGTACAAGAAATGTAACTGATAATGTATAGCTGCTTCCTCAATCCTACCAAACATGTAATCATGTTCATACAACATGTGTATAACAAAAATCCCCATTTCAACATGTTATCCATCTTGACTTGTACAAAGAGTATCAAACTTTAAAATATTAACTGCCTGAACTAGCATTATTTTTATTTTTCATTCAAAATATAAAAATCCAAAGAATCCAGGAAAACTTTTTATATGTCCTAAGATTTCATAAAAGAAAAGAAAATTAAATTAAAGGGAATAAAACAATGAACCAGTTCTTACTGTTGGAATAAAACAGAGTAAAAAGTCAATGGCATTTGAATACTAAGAACAATTCATAGACATTACAGCTGTTGCTATAACCAGTAAGAGATTCTGAATAAAAGACGGGGGGGGGGGGGG